>JBBPFQ010000057.1:3761300-3781477 GCA_037974815.1 Kaempferia elegans
ATCTTATGACAATATAAGGTCGGCACCATTATCTTTGATTCCCTCCTTCCATAATGTCACAAGGGATACAACAATGATTCATTTGAAGCTGAAATAGTAACAAATGGTGAAATTTATACTTTTCCTTTTTATCATACATTTTGGGTTAAACAAATATATGTAAAAATCTGTGCCCTTGGATGATTATAAGTTGAATGATAACTCTTGTTACCTTAAAACAATAATAAAATAATGTTTTATTTTGTGATTGTAGGTTGAAGAAGCTGAAACAATAGTGGCACTGACTGAAGAGTTAGAAACTATAGATAGTAGTCTCCTACAAGAGGCTTCTAAGATAACTAGAGGGTTAAGTAAGGCTCTAGATCGGTTTGAGTTGACACAACTTCTTTCTGGGCCTTATGACAAGGAAGGTGCAGTAGTTACTATAACAGCTGGTGCTGGCGGTACTGATGCACAGGTATGCATCTATTTACCATTTTTTCCTTGATTATATTGGCTGTTTGTTAACATGGAACATTTAGCAATTGGTGATTAGTTATCTTATGTGTAATATGTTGATTGTTAGAGAAAGCCTATGCTGTATGAGTCAAACTGATCTGGATCAAAGAGGAAACATCTGGAGTGTAATGGCATTTACTCAAATCAATACAATTTGATCATTCTAACAGATTAAACACTGCAAGTTTTATCTGTGTGCTATGAAGATAGATTCATATACAATCTTTTAATAACATAATTAACTAACTTGAAGTATGTGATTGCCAATTTCAATTGATAAAGTCTTCGTGTTCCAATTCTTGAAGAAGTAATTGCAGACAACTAGACACTAATTACCTGTTCTTGGTCCAAGAATGAATATTTCATGTGCACTTCTCTTCTAGTAAGACTTCTGCATGATATCCAGTGCAGGATTGGGCAGATATGCTACTTCGCATGTATGTGAGGTGGGGAGAGAAGCAAGGATACAAGACAAAGGTGGTTGAGAAATCCCCTGGAGAGGAAGCTGGAATTAAATCAGCTTCAATTGAAATTGAAGGTCGTTATGCCTACGGGTATCTGTCAGGAGAGAAAGGAACACACCGTATTGTTCGCCAATCACCATTCAATGCTAAAGGCCTTCGCCAGGTAATGAAAAATACTTTCACTGCTGGTCTGTTATGTAGACTCTGAAAGTTGTGTCAATTAGACAATCATCTCAGTGTTCATCAATTAACTCTGCCCGCAAATCTTGCTACAATATAAAAGGTATCCTATTAGTCTCCCTGCCACACATTTGCATTCTGCCATCCTCATTTCCAAACTTGTTTTCGTATATGTATCCATTTCAGTCTGCTGTTGATGACTCATTTCTCTAATGAAACCCATCTACTGAAAAGATCTATGTGAATGATATTGATTCCCTGCAATGTTCTTTTGCCATGTGATATTGTGATTGATGAACACGGGCATATCCTAGAATCTGTAACGACTCCATTTGAGGCTTCATGCTTGCAGTGTTGATTTTGATAAGTTTTCACCTGCAAAAATCTTGCAACAATGGAGATGATGATTGATGAATATCCTAATTCTTCCTGCAGACTAGCTTTTCCGGTGTGGAAGTTATGCCCCTTCTTCCTGAAGAATCTCTAGATGTAGATATTCCTGAAGAAGACCTGGAAATCAGTTACTCTAGGGCTGGAGGAAAAGGAGGACAGAACGTGAACAAAGTGGAAACAGCTGTTCGGATCGTTCATATTCCCACTGGAGTTGCAGTACGCTGTACAGGTTTGTCTTATAAGGAGTTAGTTGAAACAAACTCATTTCTTTTAAATGAAATTAACTTGTAAATGATGATAAAAGTTGAAACAACCTTTTCCACTTTGATTCTCATATTCCCAATATGTGCTCGTCTCATGAGTCATGATCTGTCTTTTAGGGTTAGACTAATAGCTTATCTTAAGTGAGCTTAGCTGAACCTTTGGCATCTGCTTGTACTTATCATGAAATGAAACTTAATGCTAAATAAACGATAGTTATTTTTTTTTCGGACTTTTAAAATAATTACTGAAAATTCTGAGAGTTAATGCACAACTATGTGAAGAACTATTGATGAACTAGGACAGGTTTGAAAACAAGTAAATAAATTTTATAATTAGACAAGCGAAATGGGTGTAAGGATCATTTGGGACCATGTAACCAATCTCAAATAGTTGAAACTCATGGTTTGCATCTTCTTCTTGTTATAATTTCCATAGTACTAGTCTCGTAGCGCCCACCAAGAAAACAAAATCATCACAGCCAGCCTGCATAAACAAAAGAACAAACCAGTTAAATTATCAAGTTTGTCTATCGATTTAGAATGCTCGAGCAAAAGTCAGCTTACTTATCTAAGTTTATAAATTCTCTTTATTAGCATGCAACTTACCATGTGACTAGAGTTTCATCACTACTGATTGCTATTTAGTAAAACCATTTTGTTTTCCTGTTCCAGAGGAAAGAACTCAACTGGCTAACAAGATAAAGGCCCTCGCTCGTTTGAAAGCCAAGCTGCTAGTGATCGCCGAGGAACAGCGGGCTTCTGAAATCAAACAGATCAGAGGTGATGCAGTGAAGGCAGAGTGGGGTCAGCAGATCCGCAACTACGTCTTCCACCCATACAAGCTGGTAAAAGATGTGCGAACCGGGCACGAGACCTCTGATATATCATCGGCGATGGATGGTGAGCTCGAACCATTTATCAAAGCTTTCCTGAAGCACAAATACACTGCAAATGTTGCTGAAAACAGAGCTTGAAGTAGCAGAGCTCACTTGATAGCGGCTACAAAGTATCTCGAGCCTTTTATTTCATGTTACAATTCAATTCCAAGTATTTATATATTGTAGTGTTCTGCAGCTCAAAAGGAGCTACTTTTATCAAGAATACACGAAACCTGATATTTTATCAATTAATACAAAGGTTTTTACTAACTTATTCGGCACCTTCACTGATTAAATAAATATCTAATAAGAACACCAAATGCACAACGTAATGACATTTTTCACATCCAACAAATGCACAGCTCTTAAGAATTTCCTTTTTGATTATATATATTTTCAGCCTTAAAACAGAATTCAATAATTAATTATTTCGATTATGTCATCAGAAACATCCTCCCAAACTTGGAGGTTGATCATCATTCATGACATGCCATTTCAGTTGCATACTGCACATTAACAAACAAGATGTAGGTAAAGAAAGTTAAAATAATGTAGGGATCTAACACAATTTGGATTTCTAACAAATGCCGCTTTCATTTACCAATTTGTGATTACAAATCCATCTAGCACTGCAAACATATCTGCCATCTGAAAAGACCATTGGCAGATCTAAAATACACTATTGATCAAAAGCTAATGTTCCTCTGCCGGGTGCGCACTCATGCTTGTTTGTTGATCCACTTTCTCCGACGATAGTTTTATCGAGGTACATTCATACTACTAGTAGTTTCCAACTACTTCCAAACAAACAAACATGGACCACCTTCTCTGTTAGTCTCAGGTTTATCGCCTTCGATGAACTGGCGTGCCAGATCTAGACCTCCTGTAACAAAAAAAAGAAAAAGAAAAAAGAACCATTATCAATAGCTACATAAAAAATAAAACCAATTTGAAGGAAGCAGAGCCTTCGAGCTCAATTCACATTCACCTGGATGGAAATTGTTTTTAGGTGCAACATACAATGTTAACCTCAAAAATGATGGAAATTTCATGACTAACCTCCGTTCAGAAGAATAGGGAGAATGCCTGTGATGAGAGTGCTTCCTATTTGGAGACCGCGATACTTGTCTAGAAATTGAAACATGAATACTAATTTGGTAAGTAAAAGCATTTGAAAACACAATGTGTTTCTGAATTCTTTACTCCCTCGACCTGCAAGCTATTTATCAGTTTCTTTAAGAAACACGTTGTTACACAAGTCAAGACTGGTAAATTAACCATCGCAAACAAACTAGAGAAGGGCTAAATATGTGACAGCAAAAAAGAATTCCCAACGTATCAAAAAAGGAAGATTTCAAAGAAGTTCTGTTTGTCAACAATGTTACAGTACGTCCTGAAGCATCTGAGAACATGAAAGATTAGGCGGTAACCCTAACTTCAAGGGCAAGCATGAGATATAATGAGGATATCGTGAATTGCCAGCACTGAAAAGGAAAGTAAAATCAATTCTTGTAAAGCTTATTCCAAAGTAATTATTAGAACTTTGGATAACTTTTGATCCGCTTTTGTCCTTATCCGTCAGGTAGCATATGCCATAAAAAAGAGAGTTGGCTACACTGACGGGCAAGTTATCTGAAGAGCTCCATGGCAAAATTATCCTTGCAGCCAACACAACAAAGCTTAAAATATGAAATTTGCAATTTCAACTAATAACACTAGAGATACACTAATTTGTAGTGGATTACCAAAAGATAGTGGGACAAGACCTAGAATTGAACCTCCTATAAATTTGTTGAGCTAACTTAAACATTGATCTTCCAGTAATTTGATGAGGGTCTCTCAACCTCCATCTTATACCATTATTTTTCACATGTTAGACTAGTAAGTTTTGAAAGAGATGAAGTAAATCCCCAAATCAACTGAAATGATCTACACTAGTGTCAGTAAAATCTTACTAGTTTCTTTAATGATGATGTGCAAATTGGATAACTGAAAATTCAATACTCATGTTAAGGTTGATTGGCTGATGACTTGTCACAATGCTCAACACCGAAGCGACCAGTAGACATTTTTATTCTTAATACCCTCTCCTCTCTTTTCATGTGTCAAAGACAAACTCAACTCATTGGCCTAAATCCATCACATGCATGATAGTGACATGGGGAGGATTCAAATACAGAGGCTCCTGTTGCATAACCATGTTAAAGTGGATTGACTAACCACTGTATAAAAATACATTTATATTCCGAACAACTTAGAAGGATAAAACTTCCCTAGAAAGAACTATATACAAGTCAAATGCAAAGAAAGATCAAGAATGAAGACTGCTACAAGGTTTAATCTCAACTCTTGATTAGGCAAAAAGACCGTGAAAGATGTTCTATAATACCTGGCCTTGGATCTGCTTGGTGATGGTGAACGAGAATGCATCCTCCTAAATTGCAGATTAGAATTATCAAGATAAGCAGGAAAAATATGCTAGCTCAATAAAGAAACCATAACATACCTCCTTTTTGACACCTCACATGATTCGTCATTTGAAATACCATGACCATGCAAAGAACCTTCCTTGCTACTTCTACTCCTTTGACTAGGTGATTTTCTACTGACATACCTTGAATCCTTTGTATCGCGTTTAGACTTACCTTCTCTGTTGTCCTTTGATTTATCTTTTTTTCTTTCAGTATCCTCTTTGTCTCTTTCCTTTTTATCTTTTACAACACCTATCTTTTTGTTGTTGATGCTATCATGACCTTTGGCATCAGACTCCTTAGAATTTGCTCGTCCTTTACTCCTCTCCTCAGTTGTATCATTTGAATTATTCCTCTCTTTAGCACATTCTTTCAATCGTTTGTTTCCATAATTGATTGTCTCAGTGCAATCAGAAACCTCACTGATTGATTTTCCTGTGATATGTAATTCCTTGTTAACAGTTTCTTTGCTATAGCTCCTCTTTTCTGGGTATCTTTCACTGCTGTTAAACTTTTTCAATTCCCTTCCATGCTCCTCAGCAGTTAGAGATTCCCCAGCTGCATTAGTAGCGAGTGCATCTTCCACTTTCATAACTTTATTACTAACTGTCTTACCTTTTGACTCTGAAACATTGTGACTATCTGAAGAAATTTCAGATGGAAGATCATTCTTGTGAGGTAGATGTTGTGAAATAGTAACAGAAGAATCTTTTAGTTCCTTAGCACGATTGGGTAATTTACTGTCAGAAACTGAGGCATCCATCCTGACAGAATTTGCAACATGATTTCTTGAATTGGACTTAGAAGAACCAATGGATTCTAATCTTCCATTAGCAACACCATCTGGATCTCTTAGAGGCCCCTTGTTAATTAAATTCTTCTCAATCTCACCATTTCTCGGTTCATTTTCAGAAGACCTACTTTCATTAACCGATAATGATTTGGAGTTTTTGACTACATCCACATCCTCATCTTCATCTTCATCTGAAGCATAACTAGCAAGACCCAGAATATCACCTGCAGGAGACCGCATGCCAGAACTTACCCGAACATCATTTTCAGTCTGGTCTTCTTTAACTGTTACCAAAACCTTTGCAGAAACCTTCGTTGTTGATACTCCTAAAATAGGGACCTTAAGATTTCCAAGTTCTTTGTTCTCAGTCACTGCAGGGAAAGATGTGAGAAGTTAAGAGTCCAGGACAAGTTGGACCTTCAACAGAAGAATGTAAACTTTCAATTGTTTGTAAAGAGATTCTTTACTTTCATCAATTAGATCATCTTCATCAAGAACTTTCGTAGCAATTTCATCAAAAAGCTCATCTGTAACCTGCTAGTTCAAACATGATAAGCACTACAAATGCACACTGAGGAAGAATAGACATCCAGTGAGAAAGAAAACCTTCAACAAAACTTCAGTTAGCACGCGTTTTATCTCCTGGTTTACTGCTGCTGATCTAACAGCTTCAGCTCCATCCTACACAATATAAAGCTGGATTTTACAACAGAAAGGAAAAAAAAAAAATCGAAAGCACTTTCTTCTGATTATGAAAGAAATCTAACTTCATAGTGCAAGGGCAATAGCATAATTGGAATTCCAAAAGCTAGTACGAAAGCCAATAGACAGAATTTAAAAAGTTTGTGATGAATAATTCCAGAGACCACGAAAGGCATTTAGGCAAAAGATAATAAGAAGCCATATATATCTGAAACAAAATTCTAGCTTTCATAAACTTTATAGATACATCCTTGAAATATATGTTGCTAGAGTTAAGAAAATAATATATCACAAGTAAATACTAGTTACAACATATAATGGCAATGGAAAGCAGGATAAAGCTGATAAAAGACTATTGATCAACTAACAAACTACAAAATTTTAAATGTAAGCATGCTACTCAAGAAAAAGTAGCACCAACAGTATCAAAGAGAAGTAACATTGAGACAATAAATATATAGGAAAATAAGTTCATGTAATGGGATTAATTTCCATAGTAAAATAAAATCATCAAGGAAGAATGATAAATTCCTCAGCTAAAAAATGATAATTTCTTCATCAGACTTTCTGTACCACAAGAATTCAACATTAGAGTTCAATTCACAAATATGAATAGCCATCTGCCAACTGACAAATTTTAGAATGTGAGATAAACTGGTCGTGCAAGATCAAGATCTCCATTCAATCAGAGTCATCGAGTGAATACCATGTAAACTTTAATCTCTCTAACGTTCACCTTGCATGTGCCGTTGTCATTCCACTAGGTAATTTTACAATTTAAACAATCTTATGGATCATTCAGCTGCAATCCCAGTTGTTGAACCAAAATAGAAAAATAATGTTTATTGAAATCTCAAGAAGAATATCAAACAAGTATCTTTCAAATGATCACTAGGTATAGACAAAAAGTAAAGACCACACATGATTTTGAGTCAGAATAAAGTCACTACATACTCCTGGCTGCCACAAGCCAATTCCGATTATGTAGGAGTGTATCAATCCATGTTAGGGTTTTCATCATCAAATATCGTGGCATCTACATTCCCCAGTTTCACAATATTCTAAATATGTTTTCTATATTTTTCTCATATATATTTTTATGCATAGTTTTCATACCTCTTTTAAATGTGTTCAGATTAGATGATAGTACACAAAGGCAGGAAAACAAATATTGTGTTCTCTTAACTGTCTAAAGCTATCACAATTAAGGTTTCAACAAGTGCATGCAAATGGTATATGATCGACAAACTAAATTGTGGATATGTGATATGCAAAAGATATGCAGTTAGTATCCAAAACATGTAAAATATAAATATATCAATAGAACTGATTAACATATATACAATACAGTATACCAATAAATACATCCAATATATTTGAATCAGACAATGCAAGACTCATGGCATATTACAACAAAAAGTAATTATATAGATATATAACATTCACAAAATCACACTGGTAAGAAAGGAATTTGTCCCTTACAAGTTACAAGCCAATTCAAATGAATCAATTTTTTTTTTTCAATTACATTTGCGTCAGTGTAAAATACCAAAACCCAACCTAACAGAGTAGAATA
Organism: Kaempferia elegans; assembly: GCA_037974815.1. Classification (NCBI taxonomy): domain Eukaryota; kingdom Viridiplantae; phylum Streptophyta; class Magnoliopsida; order Zingiberales; family Zingiberaceae; genus Kaempferia; species Kaempferia elegans. Next base: position 3,769,519 of record JBBPFQ010000057.1, read on the forward strand.
CCTAACATTTTGGGTTGCTTCCAGAGCCATGTTAGGTTGTCCTAATTTCTACCAACCTCTAATTGAGAATATCAGGGCACAAGAATGGGATAAACATCAATGACCAACACATAAGGATTAAGATATAATCAGATCATAAGTATCTTTATTTCAGAATTTAATGGTCACATGGTGTGAGTGATGAGATGTACCAAAACTTACTGGACAGTTTACCCTTATATATAAGATGCTCCTAAAACCATAATCTGGGAGCCATCACTTCATTGAATTGCTAAACATGCTTGCTTCTGCGTGTCACAATTTTCAGTTATTCTGAGGTTCACCATTCAATATATAAACATTAAAGTTAACTTTACACTGTTTTTCTTGTGAGATACTACTGGGGTTTTACATATATGTTTTGCTATACTACCATAAACGAAGACAAGCACTTCCTATAGAGACAACATATGCATTGACCTAGGCACTATCAAAGTATTCAACAGATAATACTCATTCTTATGTTTGCACATAAAACCACGTATAATAAGTGAATAAGCAAGCTTGATTAAATGCACTGCAGCTATATGATTCAGCATAAAAAAGAAAATGCAATATCATAATATTTTGACATCAAAATCTAAGGCAAAACCTCGTCATCATCCTCATCTTCAGTAGATTTGGTTGAATCAACACTCTTGTTGTCAATTTGATCACCTGTCCTATACAATTTATCATCATCCTCCAGTCCCATAGAATTGTAAGAATTCCCCCTTTGATGACTGACATAAGTACTTGCAATCGATGACTTATTTTTTATGATTTCTTCTCGAAGCCAATTAGGTACTGCAGCCTTGATTTAGAAGCAAAAAATGTTGGTCACACTTAACATTGAACAAAATGAAGATTCAAAGTACACAATCCAACCTACTTTTTTTGGACGTCCCGAAAGATTAAAATTGGCACTTGCATCAGCAGGTATTATTGTTGCATGATTAAGAGATGTCCCTGTGACTAAACCAAAAGGAGGACTAGTAGGTGGCACACTAGGCCGAAAAACAGGCCCCATCAACCTTCCATAGACTGGTGGTGGTTGTGGCCCTAAGGTAGGGTGTGGAACAAAAGGATGATCCAACTGTACTAAAAAAAGCAAATTCAAATCAGAAATTCAAATGCACAAACTACATGGTTATGAAACACCAGTTGCGACCTGTGCCACTGATTCTGAAATGGAAACTTGGGGAAGAACTGCTGGAGCAGCTGGAGGAGCCCAAGCATGAGAAGGCATGGCAATCACATCATGATCCATCATTCCCATAGACTCAGATGGAATAGGAACATAACTGATTTTTGAATGTGATTCAAGGCCCAAGAGAGGCCTAGATTCAAAATCAAGAGGCATGTTGCTGGGATCAGTTGCATAGTTAGCAGACTGTCCACCATGGGTCAAATCATACTGATCAACAGCTACATTTGGATTAGTCGATGCTGGTGGTGGATGAGCAAAGCCTTTTTGTGCAGATAAGACAGGCAAATGTAACTTACTGACAGTGTCTCTGTTACCTGTGTTTACAATCAAAAGTCACTTGCAGAAGATTGTGCCACAAGCAAAAAAATGTGCACTTCTATTCAATGAAAGTGAAATGGACACTGACTGTTAAGAACACAGAATTTGCTCTTATAAAAGAAATCAACTTTCTTAACTTATAATGATGATAATTTAGCAATGGCTGAAAAACAATATGGAACAAAAATCCAGAAAGCACGACCAAAATTCAAAACTGATAGATAGTGTGATGGAGGCAAACTTCATTAAAAGTCTAAAGCGCAGAAATAAAGATTCTAAAACTCTATTATTAATTTGGCATGTCTTAGAATGATAAATCTACTTGGGAAATAATATAAAGTTAATCAATTCCTAAGGGTTGAAGTCAAAAGTCAACATTAAATGACCAACAATTCCAATATGCTTTAATTTCCCATGCTTGAAAAATTGTAGCATTTTTATGAGTTTTTGTGTGAGTCTTTTCGATTTCCTATGTGTCTTTATGAGCCTTTTGTATTTCCAATGTGTCTATCTACTAGCATTTATGTTACTTGAGTCCTTTGTGACTCATAGTATAAATCCGTGTACTGCTGTAATGCTGGAATATAGAATAGATATTGAAGTTTTGAGAGTTCTCTTTGGTTGTGTGATAGAATCTCCCTACGGTGTAATGCCTAGGAACCTTTAGGTGTGATATCTAAGTTTCTACATTTCTTTATACAATCACCCTATGGTGTGATGACTACGAATGATTAGGTGTGATACCTAAGTTTCTACAATCTCTTTACCACTTCATTCCAAATTTCTACTTCCCAAACCATCCGTCCTTCAATCACCGCTTGTGTTGCATCATTTGGTATCAGAGTCTTAGAGCTTTAATATGTAGGAGCTTTAGAGGAAAATTGACTGATAATCAACCTCATGAGATACTTATTCGCGTGATGGAGCAACTTGATGCATGCAAATTCATCTAAATGGTGTTGAAGCCATGATTTCTCAATTTAAAGGTGATCAAGTCAAAGGAGAGCATGAAGAAACATCTCAAACAAACAATAACTGGATTCAAGAAGGGTTTCCAATACCTCAACAACATCAACCTTTTTCTAAGTGGGCTAGAGGATTTCTTGAAGCAGAAAGGTGTTGTCAGAGATATCACAAAGAAGGTTTGAATTGAAGTGCCAGATTTCGAAGGAAAAGTGAACCTCACTTTATTTTGATTGGTACGACATGTTAGATGATTGACGAGTAAGGTTTGCTCGAATGAAGCTCGTGGGTTTAGCATAAATATGGCCGACTGGCGTTGATGCAGGCATAAGGAGATTAGGACAACCACCAATCAACTCATGGCAGGAGATGAAAGCTATACTACGAGAGAAGTATTTGCCTATAAATCGTTATGACAAATTATGTGATCAGCTTATTAATTTAAAATAGAATCATGCATATGCAGAAGTTTGATGAGTTAAAGACCAGGAGTCAATTTGTTGAAGATCCTTGACATACTCTTGCAAAGTTTAAAGCTGGATTAAGGTCTGAAATCCTAAGAGAATTATTAAGACAACCAGCCTAGAACAAACTTTCCAAGTTGCCTTGATACAAAGGAGTATTTGAGTTATTCATTTGGTAAGAAACTTGGAGTTTCAGGGATGAATAAAGGAATTCATGAAACCAACCCGCAAGCAAGATGTGGATTTGTCAACTCACTTAATCAACAAAGTGACTCTAAATCACCTTTGAAACCAACCAAGTTAAAGAACAAGGGCAGTATATGCTTCAAGTGTTCAGCAACTTGGTCATATGGCTTATAATTGTTCGAAAAAGAATCTACACATTGGGATAGAACATGAAGACGATGTTGAAAATCAAAGATTAGAAGGAGATGAAAATTTGTTTGAGTATGGAGTTTATATTGAAGATGATTTGTTAGAAGATGAAGACACTTCGTTGACAACTGTTGTTAGGCGTATTCTTCCTATTCCAAAAGTCGAAGGTGAAGATTGGCATCGGACATCTATTTTTCAGATAAGCTTATCATTGATGGAGGAAGTTGTATGAATGTTATCTCAACATCTATGATAGAACGCCTCAAACTTCATACGCAACCACATCCCCAACCATACAAGGTCGGATGGATAGATAACACAGCTATTCAGGTAACACAATGCTGTCTTATTTCTCTTCCTTGTGAAAATTATAGTGACTCTATCAAGATTCAAGATGTGCTTCATTGTGGCAAGCAGAACAGATATGCTCTCATGAAGAACAACAAGAAGAAAATATTATTGAAAGTTTGAAACCAATGCAGACGGCTGAAATAAAGAAATACAAGCAAAAGATGGCAAAGATTGATACCAAAAGTGGAAAATCTCTTCACATATTGACCAAGATTTGGACTATATTTGAAACCCCAACAATCACCCCTCAAAACATACCCCCTCAAGCGGAAAGTCTATCTGTTCGACGTCCAATTCATAATCCACTAGGACTTCTACCCCTCGGTCCAACTGACCTACTAGGACTTCTTTGCCTAGCTGCAACTAGAACTTCGTGTCTGGTGTTTAGTCCTCTTGATTCGGACATGGGAGCCTCCACTTCCTTTGATTGAGGTGAATATTCTACCCACATGACTCGATTAGATCATGAGTCTTATGCATAGTCGGCGATTAATCCTTCTGGCAGTCCGGGCTTTGATATCAATTGTTGGGTTAAATGTAATTTAGATATCTCCACAAATGCATGATATTATCCACTTTGGGCATAAACCCTCATGATTTTGCTCTTTGGCTCTACTCAAAAGGTCTCATACCAATAGAGATATATTTCTCTTATAAATTCATGATATTTCCCATGTGTTTTCAACGTGGGACTATGCTTACAACCTTGCAAGCCCATGAGAGTAAAAACAGTTCTACTAGATATGCTCTTATAATCAAAGAAGTTAAAGAAATATCTACTCCCAAAGCTTCCTACTGATTTTTCACCAATGTGTAAAATTCAGCATACTATTGATTTTGTACCACATTAACAACTATCCATTAATATCTTCAACATTGAAGATTTTTCTTTATATTTTGGACATGAAAATGTTATGACAAGTAATACACATAATGCTTGTTTGCCATCAATTCAAATAATGAAAGACGACATTGAAGACGTAATTGATCATCAGATTGTGTTTAGGGAGCGGTTATCAAAGTATTTTAGCAAATGAAGAACACGACCCCTTTCTAAATATGACCTTTATGAAAGATTCCATGCTTTTAACTCGCTAGAGATGAATTTTCTCACCATGAAGACAAGTGGAAAACTCCATTAAAAATTTATAAGCGCAGAAATAAAGATTGTAAAACTCCACTATTAATTTGTGTCTTAGAAGATGATAAACCTACTTGATAAATGATATAAAATTCATCAATTCATAAGGGTTGAAGTCAAAAGTCAGCATTAAATGACCAACAATTCCAATATGCTTTAATTTCTCATGCTTGGAAATTGTAGCATATTTATGAGTCTTTTAAGTTTCTTATGAGTCTTTATGAGTCCTTTGTGTTTTCAATGAGTCTATCTACTAGCATTTATGTTGTTTGAGTCCTGTTGTGAGACATAATATAAATATGTATACTGCTGTAATGTTGGAATATGGAATAGATATCAAAGTTTTGAGAGCTATCTTTGGTTGTGTGATACAATCCCCCTATGGTGTGATGCCTGGGAACCTTAGGTGTGATACTTAAGTTACTACATTTCTTTATACAATCTCCTTATGGTGTGATGCATAAGAATTCTTATGTGTGATACCTAAGTTTCTACAATCCCTTTACCACTTCATTCTAAATTTCTACTTCCCAAACCACCCAACCCTCAATCTCTGCTTGTGCTGCATCATTTGGTATCAGAGCTTTAGGGCTTTAATATGTCTACAAGATTCAGGAGGAGCTTTAGAGGAAAGTTGACCGATAATCAACATGATGAGAAACTTATTCGCATGATGGAGCAACTTGATGGCATGCAAATTCGTTTAAATGGTGTTGAAACCATAATTCCTCAATCTAAAGGTAACAAAGTTCAAAGAGAGAAAGGAGAAACACCTCAAGCAAACAACAACATGATTCAAGAAAGATTCCACGCTTTTAACTAGCCATAGATGAGTTTTCTCACCTAGGGAGAGTTGATGGAGATAAGTGACAAACTCCATTAAAAGTCTATAAGCTCAGAAATAAAGATTCTAAAACTCCACTATTAGTTTGACATGTAATGATATAAAGTTCATCAATTCCTAAAGGTTGAAGTCAAAACTCAAAAGTCAGCATTAAATGTCCAACAATTTCCAATATGCTTAAATTTCCCATGCTTGAAAAATTCTAGCATATTTATGAGTCTTTTAAGTTTCCTATGTGTGAGTCTTTTAAGTTTCTTATGTGTCTTTATGAGTCCTTTGTGTTTTCATTGAGTTTATCTACTAGCATTTATTTTGTTTGTCATTTGTGAGTCCTAGTATAAATATGTGTACTACTGTAATGCTGGAATATGTAATAGATATCAAATTTTTGAGAGTTCTCTTTGGTTGTGAGATACAATCTCCCTATAGTGTGATGCCTAGGAATTCTTAGGTGTGATACCTAAATTTTTAGAATCCCTTTACCACTTCATTCTAAATTCTACTTTCCAAACACCCAACCCTCAATCTCTTCTTGTGCTGCATCAATCTTTGTCTTTCATGGTAGATCAACACAAACTTAAAATGAAAGATAAAATAATTTAATGTGGCTCAACATAAGTATACTTCCATGCAAGTGTGGAGCCATGTATAAGCGTACCTGGGCTTTAGCTCGAGGGCCTACCTGTTCACCATATCAACCTTGAATTCCCAAATCAAATTCTGCTATCAGCCAGAGTTTTTTTTTTTGTTAGTTTTAGCTCGGGTGATTATAATTCCGGGCTCCACCACTGCTTCCATGGAGAGAATCTAAATCCATATAATGTGAGAGTTTAAGAACAATGAAAGTTGGATAAGTCAATGTCCATAACTATACAAGGGATCTCTCAGCCCTCCCTAGATTCTCTGGAATGATTTTTGATACCCAAAACTCCAAAGGGATCCCATGATATCATTTAGGCGCCAGAATAATCGGTCATTGAGAAATTTACAGCCTTAGACGCCTTTATAATTGTGAATTTCTTTGGATGGTGCTAGCAGTCTAGAGTTGTTCGGCACCAAATTGGTATAAATTTGATAGCTTAAAGGGCCAAAATTGAGGCAATTAAAAGTTTGAAGCTAATTTGATACAAACTTACTATAGATGAAAGATTCATCTGCTAGATGTTCAATAGTTCATATCTTTTACTTTGTGTATGAGTGACCCATTTTTAAAAACTATTTAACAGAATACTGAAATTATGCACTATTTATTTTAGGAATTAACGTACTATGTGGGGTTGGGATCCTTTCAACTCCTTATGCTATCAAGGAAGGGGGATGGTTGGGCCTGTCAATACTTTTAACATTTTCTGTAATGGCCTGGTATACTGGCATTCTGCTGCGCTACTGCTTGGACAGTGAGGAAGGACTTGAGACATATCCTGATATCGGACAGGCAGCCTTCGGCATGATAGGCCGCGTTGCCATCTCTGTATGTATGAGGCACATTAATTTCTTGTCTCTTTTTACTTGTTAATAAGAGATCTGATGAGCTAACCTTACTTTTTTTTCATGTATTGCAGATAGCTCTATACATGGAGTTGTACGTAAGTAATTAAAAAAATGAATTCATATTATCATGCTGTATCAACTTTCTTATGCTATATTTCTACCAGTGATCATGTCTCAAAGCGTAAGGTTATACAAGAACACTTTCTCATCCGAATTTAGCAAACTCATTTTGCCTTACTGTTTGGGGTTTTCTTAATGCATTAGAAATTAATTAATCTAAGTTGGGTTTTGTTTGTAGTTCCATTTTTAACTAAAGTTTTAATTTTTTTAATTTAGTGATCTGTTATATATTTTGCAGGGTTGCTGCGTCGAGTATATTATACTAGAGAGAGATAATTTGTCATCATTGTTTCCAAATGCACAATTGGATCTAGGCGGACTTCATATGGACACTCATCTTTTCTTTGCCATTTTAACCACTCTGCTTGTTCTTCCCACAACTTGGCTTCGAGATTTAAGTGTTCTTAGTTATCTATCAGGTGATTCTATGCTTCATTACTTCTGTTTGCAATTGTAAACTGTGAATATGGTACTTATGATTTTGCCTTTTAGGGTGCTTGTAGCAGCTCCAGATTTTAGATTCTTTTTGGAATTAGAAACATAGTAATATGCAACACTCATAGATGTGTTAGAAAATGACCTTCCTCAGGGATAATAACAGGAAGAAGCAGCAGGACATATCTTGATCTTAAACTAAAATGATGTCAAATGTGTCTAACTTTCTTTTAAAACATTCAAAGATGCATGTTAATATGTGTAATCTCAATTTGAAAGAGTATGGAAACAGCCCAGCAACAAAATGAGAATTATTTTTAAATAAACATGATTCACCTTTGCTTACAATTAATTCTGCCATTGTTTTCGCAGTTGCAGGAGTCATTGCGTCAGTCTTAGCAGTCCTATGCTTATTTTGGGTGGGTGCATTCGATAAAGTTGGTTTTGAAAATACTGGAACTCCACTAAATCTGCAAGGTATTCCAATTGCAATTGGCATATACAGCTACTGCTATAATGGTCATGCTGTTTTCCCCAACATATATTCCTCAATGAAGAAACCTAGTCAATTCCCAATGATTCTCTTTACATGGTGAGTAATTAAACATTCTTAATAGTTTGGTAATATTTTTTAGTCTTATACAAACTAATAGAATTAAGTTTGGCTAATTATGCATATACAGTTTTGCAATTTGCACGATAATGTTTGTGGGGGCTGCTGTTGCTGGTTATGCTATGTTTGGGGAGTCAACTACATCACAGTTTACCCTAAACATGCCACAGAATTTTGTGGCTTCCAAAATTGCTGTATGGACAACGGTAATACTGACATTTTACCATTTTTTTAACATTTGTATTTAAAATTTAACTTGTTTAAGTTAAATAGTTCTATAATTGGACATTGAGTTTTCTTAGGCGCGCCCTAGTTTATCTCACATGGCAAATTATTAGCTAAACTAAGGAGATTTATATACTTGAGAGTCAATTTGTGGCTATTGTCCTTAGAATTTTGTCCCAATGGTTAGTTAGCGCCGGCAAAGTTGGGTCAATTATCTCATGTAGATCAACTTCTAAGGCAACCAATTAATGGATTGAAATTGATTTTTCTGAAGAGCTGGATACTTTGTGCTAGCTAAAAAAATAAATAAATAAATAAATAAAAATTATAAAGTATGCACAAATTCACACAATATAGTAAGGTGTAAGAGGATTACAAGATTTGAAAGCTAAGGTAAATTTAGAGAAAATAGGTTGTTGCATGTTCCAAGACGATTAATGAATGTTATGGCTAGAAGAGTTAGAATATATAAGAGTGGAAGGAACAGAGGATAAAAAAAGACCAAAAAAAAGGCAATGGAATAAAATTTTTATTAATATGAATATTATTACGAGAATAATCATTAGTGTCTGAGATGATTATATCATGGATTTTGTTCTACTAATCTCTTCTCATTGGCCTTGTTTGCAGGTGGTGAATCCAATTACTAAATATCCTTGATTTATACTCCCTGTGGAAAACAAGATCTTGGATCATGAGTCTTTGTTGTTTACCACTTGCATTGGTTTAGGTTGTATGAATTTTATTTCTAGTAGTACTCTATCCAATAATCTTATCCAATTATATTGTTGTGCATTCTCAAATACTAACTTCTAGATGAATATATATCTGGTCATAAGCATGGTTTATTATGGTGTCTTTTTTTCTACAAGAGGTGATTCTATTTAAATGTCCATTACTATAATGTAATAAATAGCATGTATTCAATCTCTGTATTTGGTATTCTAATCTTCCCTGAAGATCTTTATATTTCCTTAATCAAAGAAAACATATGCATTAACTCTTACTCCTATGGCTATGAGTTTGGAAGAGTTGATTCCATCGCGCCATATGACGACACATTTATATCCAATTATGATAAGAACAACACTAGTTCTTTCTACCCTGTGTGTGGCCCTCTCTGTCCCTTTCTTTGGTGAGTGTTATTTCTCTTTCACTGCGTTCCTAATTTTTTTTTTTGTTTTTTCTATAAAATGTTTTGCACAATTATTCTTAAGAAAGTGCAAGCATTTCTAAGGTTACAATCCAGTTTAATCACCAATATATATGTTAACCTCTAGGTGGATTTTGTAGCTATAGATATATTTTGCAAGATAATAAAATGTAGTATTTGGTTTGCATTAATACAAACAACAGAGGCAAAATAATAATAATAATAATAATAATGAAGTAAACTGTGCAGCATGTAGTTTAATTATAATCCTATTCTATGCTTGGATAAGAAATTCATTTCCTTCAAATTTGCATTCCACTATGAATTAAGTTGATTGAATTTGTATTGTCATCAGGATTGGTGATGGCTTTGATTGGGTCTTTGCTCACCATGCTTGTAGTAAGTTATATTTTGTTCTATACTAATGAAGAATGTATTCAAGTTTATTTATTCTCTACTCAAATCTTCCATTCTATTGCAGTCTTTCATTCTTCCATGCGTTTGCTTTTTGAGCATTCTACGCGACAAAGTTACAAGGATTCAGGTAATCCAATCCTTTGTTTTTGATTGAAACCATTCGAGTTCCTGTGGAGTTATCATTCGAGATGGATGACTTGAACACTAATATAAACAAGTACTGATGGAATTTGATTATTTTTTAATCTTTGCCCATATGGATTGGCACAGTTGGTATTTGCATGTAGTATCGAACTATATAAATATATAAATTGTGAATGTTATTAATTAGCACATCTAATTTCCGAGTTGTTATTAGGATCTTATTATGTAATTGCTTCTTCTCTTGTAGCGTTTGGTGTGCATTTTCATCATCACAACTGGAATGGCTTCTTCCGTCTGTGGTACCATCTCATCCGTTTCAAAGATCATCGACAAATTAAATCATTGAAATGACTCCGAACAAATTTGTTGCTCCTTGTTCCCATCTCTTTGTTGTTTTGAATTTTATTTGTGGTTATTTAATAAGTATTGATTTCCTTTACAATTCTACGTAACTTTGAATATTTATTATAAGCTTGAGAGCTCCATGGGGCATCAAATTGAGCTATGAGCTACATTGAATGCGAAATAATAAAATGTGTGTTTCATTATCTATTTAGGTTTCCAGCTTTTGTTATCATTTGACCTACGTTTGAGAAAAATATGTTCCTATATTTGTTAGGATTTTAAAACTGTAATGTAATTTAAATTATAAAAGGATAATAAAATTTTATAATTTGAATTACAAGACAATAATATGTAATCTAATCATATTATAAACTTGACTATATTACTCCTAATTGGAAGCTTTTGTTTAATGAGTATTGAAATGTAGATAAGTTTGAATTTCAAATGAAATGAGCGTCCTAAATTATATGTCAAATTTATTTGATAAATAAATAAAAAGAAAAGTTATTTATTTTCAGAATTAGTGGGATAAATTTGAATGCCTAAATTATTATTATTATTTTTTAAAAGAAAAAAAAAAACTCAAGTAAGTCGGTGAAGGCAAGTCTTCCCATTAGTGCAGTGAGCGTGGGGGCCGAGGACTGGAGAAGGACAAGCACGTATACGTACATACTCAGCCTGCCTGACTCGGGACAAGCATGTTCACACAATTCCTTTTGTGGAGAATCCACCGAATGGAGTCATCATCAACGCTAAATGCCATCGTATGTCAACTCGCAATCACATTACAATCGAATCACATACATATGGCGGCAAAAGGCCAGAGGAGATAAGGGAGATTACTAGTTATTAGGATAGGGATCAATGAGTGCGAAAGGCTTTTCACTCAGCTTCGTCGAATTTTGAATCTCAGACCTCATGATGATAATTCCGCATGCTCTAGTCACTAGTCTGACTCATTGGGTCAATCGAATCACATATATGACAATATTTATATATGTTATCAATGTGGTAAAAGGTGATTCGCTCGCCCCCACGGTTACAAATAGCAATAAAATAAATATGTTATCAAACACTTACCTCCTATGGCAAGTGAGTTAAATTCTGTAAATTTTTTAATTAAAAATTAGAGATTCAAATGTCCATAATTGTACAGTTGGAAGGAGCTTAATTTTGCTATAATAATAGTCTCGCATCTAATGGAGTTTTCTAATCCACTCTATAAAACCAATCAACTAATTGACTAACACTCCGGACTATCATGCAGCGGTACAGTTCGTGTAGTCTCCTAAATATTTAGGATTCTATTCCCAATCAAGAGTATTTTACTTT
>JBBPFQ010000057.1:3822665-3833081 GCA_037974815.1 Kaempferia elegans
AAGTTGTCACCCAGATAGTTGTAGATCTGGAGCTTGAGCAAAAGACAGAGTTGGTGGCCTATCTGGAGCATAATCATGATGTCTTCGCGTTGACCCCAAAGGAGATCAAAGGGGTATCACCAAGCGTAATAGAGCATGTGATACATGTGTTCCTAGATGCTCGACCTATCAAGCAGAAGAAAAGATATTTCAGAGCGGATCATAATGTAATCATCCGATCAGAGGTGGAAAAGTTCTTGGAAGCTGGCTACATATGTGAAGTCCATTTCCCAAGCTAGCTCACCAATGTTGTTATGGTCTCCAAGTCGGGTGACAAATGATGTATCTATGTGGACTTTCGAAATTTGAACAAAGTATGCCCGAAGGACTACGACCCTCTGCCTCGAATCGACCAAGTGGTGGACTCAACTGCTGGTTGTGAGCTGATATGCATGTTGGATGCTTACCAAGGCTACTATCAAGTCCCTCTCACCCGAGAAAATCAAGAAAAGGTTAGCTTCATAACTGCTAATGGGATCTATTATTATAGAATTATATCGTTCGGACTAAAGAATGCAAGAACAACTTATCAATGGCTAATGAATAAGGTCTTCAAGAAGTAGATCAGTAGGAACATGCAAGTCTATGTGGATGATATACTGATCAGGTCTAGCTGAGTGACGGACCTTTGTTGCAAAGACATAGACGAGACTTGTTGAACGCTACGACGACACAACCTGAAGCTCACCCACTCAAATGCCTATTTGGGGCTAAGAGTGGAAAGTTTCTCGGCTACATAGTGAAAGAGCGGAGAATGGAGGCGAATCCCAGCAAAGTAAAAACTATTCATGACATGGCCCCGCCAAGAAATCTGAGGGAAGCACAGCGTTTGACCGGGCGAATAACCACTATGTCAAGATTCATATCAAAAACAATTAATCGGAGCCTACCATTCTTCAAAATCTTACGGTGAGCCATCAAATTTCACCGGGATGAAGACTGCGACAAAGCCTTTGAGGAGCTAAAAGAATACCTCGCCACTCTACCAATCCCAGTTGAACCCGTGGTGGGAGAACCAATTTTTATGTACTTGTCAGCCACCACTGAGGCGGTCGGTTCTGTTTTAGTGAGGTAAGAGGGTAGTGAACAGCAACCTGTTTATTTCCATAGTCATTTATTAAAAAATATCAAGTGTTTCTACACAACACTCGAGAAGTTAGCTTATGGACTCATCTTAGCTGCTCGAAGATTGCGCCCTTACTTTCTCTCACACCATTATAGTCCTCACAAATAATGCACTCAGCTGGGCATAAATCAACCCCGAAGAGTTCGGACGGCTAATTAAATGGACTGTAGAGCTAAGCAAGTATAACATTCAATATGAGCCCCGATTAGCAATTACGATGCAAGCCTTAGCAAATTTTATAACAGAAGTTCATGACCCCGAATCGAAAGAAACATGGAAGATATTTGTGGATGGATTGTCCACCTAGCAAGGCAGCAGAATAGGTATCGTTATGGTGCCTCTGCGGGAGGATAATATACAGGTTTCCATTCAGCTAGATTATACAACAACCAATAACAAAGCAGAATACGAAGCATTAATTGTTGGTTTGCAAGATGCTAAGCATGTAGGTGCCATTCGAGTCCTCATTCATTTGGATTCTGAACTAGCATCCCAGCAGCTCACGGGAGGATTTGAGATGGCAGTGATCAACTGAGAATCTACATGGAGGCCTTCGAGAAACTCAAGTCGGACTTTCAAAAGGCGGTTATATATAAGATTCCTTGATAAAAAACCAAAGGGCAGATGAATTAGCCAAGCTAGCAGAAGCTCTGATGCCATGGAGGTTGGATAAACCAATCGAGCAGACACTACTAATCGTACAAATTGAAAGACAAATGGAGTTGGAGATAGAAGGAGATTAGAGAATGCCCCTGATCATGTTCCTTAAGCAGGGGCAACTACCGTCTGAGCAGAGCGCCGCATAGCTACTAAAAAAATGTATCATACGGTTCACCCTGATAGGAGATTATCTGTATAAGAGAGTCTTCTCCCGACCTCTACTTAAATGTGTGGGATAAGATGACATCTCACACATCTTGCAAGAGGTATATATGGGTTCTTGTGGTAGTCATGCGGGTGGTCGTTCTCTTGCTCAGAAAGTATTATTGGCAAGATACTTTTGGCCTACCTTATAGAAAGATGCAACTCATTCAGTTGCTACTTGTTTTTTATATCAGAAGCATCATAATATCCCTCATCAATTGACCTAGTTCTTGAGGACTTCCTTGGTATCTTGTCCGTTCGATCAATGGGGAATAAACATAGTTGGGGCTTTTCCCATGTCGCCCAGACAGCGGAAGTGTCTCTGGGTGGCAATGGACTACTTTTCCAAATTGGTAGAAGCAGAAGCGCTGACCAAGATAACCGAATGGATATTCATCAAGTTCCTATGGCAGAACATCGTGTATCAATTCGACATACCTCCTGGCTCATCTCTAACAATGGAAGACAATTTTAGGGCCACAAAATCAGAGAATGGTGTGACAGTTATGGCATCCTGCAAGCATTCACATCAGTGGTGTATCCTTCAAGCAACGGTCAAGCCCAAGTTACTAATAGGGAGATCTTACGGGGACTCAAGATGAAGTTAGACCATGTTGGGGGCAACTGGATGAATGAATTTCTGAGTGCGTTGCGGTCCTACCACACCACTCCCCGAGAAGCTACATGCACACCTCATTCCACCTAGTTTACTAAGAAGAAACAGTGGTGCCAGTGGAGGTTGGAGTTGAGTTCGATCGATGGCAATTATATGATGAAGACAACGTTGAATGACATCTTATGAAGCTGGACTTGGTAGAAGAGATACGAGACAAAGCAGCCACTTGGCTCACAGCTTATCGCCAGCGGATGAGGCAGCAATATAATTGAAGGGTTGTTCCTCAAATTTTTCAAGAGGGTGATTTAGTGTGGAAGTGTATCAAGTCGGTCGATGATGTCTCTAAATTAGAACCACAATGGGCAGGACCCTATATTGTCATCAAGAAGCTCTTATCTAGATCATATTACTGAGAAGATGCAAAGGGGAAAAAACAAGACCTGCCATGGAGTGCTAACCATCTGTAGCCCTATAGGACCTAATGAGTTTCTTGTACGCTTATGTAATTTAACCAAATTATGTGTCAAATGAAAATTGTAGAATTCGCCTAGATGAATGCATGTTCATCTAGGCTCCTGAGCCAGGGGGTCAGGTTATAAGCGGGTCTCCCCGTGTTCCTGAGTGGTATTCTATTCAGAGGTACGCCCAGACTCCTGTGCCTTAGCTTCAGGTTATAAGTGGGTTTCCCTGTTCTATCTGAACCACAAGCCGGTAGGATGTACATCCAAACTCCTGAGCTAGGGGGCTAGGTTATAAGCGGGTTTCACCGTGTCATCCGAACCGCGAGCTGATCGAATGTTCATCCAGACTTTTATACCTTAACATCAGGTTATAAGTGGGTTTCCCTGTGCCATTCGAACTGCGAGTCAGTCGTATTTACATCCAGACTCTTGAGTTAGGGGTCCAGGTTATAAGCGGATTTCCCTATGTCCTCCAAGTCACAAGCCGGTCGGAGCTACGCTGAGACTCCTGTGCCTTAGCGCCAGATTATAAGAGAGTTTCCCCGTGCCATCCGAACCTCGAACCAGTCGGATGTTTATCTAGACTCTTAAGCCAGTGGTCTAGGTTATAAGTGGGTTTTTCAGTGCCCTCTAAGCTGTGAGCCGGTCAGAGGTACGTCCAGACTCTTATACCTTAGCGCCAGGTTATAAGCGGATTTCCCTATGTCATCCGAATCGTGAGCTAGTCGGATGTTCATCCAGACTCCTAAGCCAGGGGCCAAGTTATAAATAGGTTTCCCAGTGCCCTCCAAGCCGTGAGCCGGTCAGAGGTACGCCCAGACTCATGTGCCTTAGTGTCAGGTTATAAGCGAGTTTCCCCGTACCATCTAAATCGCAAGCCAGTTGGATGTTCATCGAGACTCTTGAACCAAGGGTCAGGTTATAAGCGTGTTTCCCCGTGCCCTCTGAGTCGCGAGCCGGTCGAAGATACGCCTAGACTCCTATGCCTTAGCACTAGATTATAAGCATATTTTCCCTTGCCATTAGAACCGCAAGCCGGTTGAATGTTCATCTAGACTCTTGAGCCAGGGGGCCAGGTTATAAGCAATTTTCCCCATGCCCTCCGAGCTACGAGTCAATCGGAGGTACTCCCAGACTCCTATGACTTAGTGTCATGCTATAAGCGGGTTTTTCCATACCATCTGGACCTTGAACCGGTCGGATGTTCATCCAGACTCCTAAGTTAGGGGACCAGATTTATAAGTGGATATCCCCGTGCCCTCCAAGTGACGTTCCATTCGAAGGTATGTCCAGACTCCTATGCCTAACCGCCAGGTTATAAGTGAGTTTCCCTATGTTATCAGAACCACGAGCCAATCGGATGTTCACCCAGGCTCCTGTACCTTAGGGTTGGGTGATAAGCGAGTTTCTCTGTGCCGAATGGATCGCTAGCCGAATGGAGGTTCTCAAGAGCAAGTCACACGCTAGTTGGAGAATCTATGTACTTTGTGGAGAGGCCTACATGAAAAGACTGAGCTGCGAGTTGGCTGAATATTCGACAAACCTAAAATAAAGGGATAATGAAGATTCCAAACCACCATCCAATTGGAAAAGCCGTGTACTTAGCAGAGAAGTGAAAAGAGTAAGGCTAAACGACTAGTTGATTGCTCATCTGACTATAGTAATTAAGGAATAGCGAGTAGACTGAATAAATACTCGATTGGCGTGATACACAAGAGATAGAAAAACTTGATCATCAAAATGATGCATTAATTCAATAAGCTTTTATAGGATCAAAAACAACAGAAAAAGAAAATGATAGAACTCAGTCTAAATCAGTTACAGTGTCTTCAGGGAACTCGTCGGTGATTTTCTTCTTCTTCACTGCCAAACGGGGTACAGACAGAGCTAGGTGACCACCCTCCTTGAGTTGCTTCATTACTTCGTTAGCACCGAAGGGAAGTGCCTGAAGTGTGCGGGAGACCAACTAGGTGTTAAACTCCAACGAGCGTCGATATTCGACCTAAAAAGATTCAAGTTGTTTGAGCTCCTTAGCTTGGTATTCTTTCAGGATGATCTTCAGGGCAGCCAGTTGATCTTTCTGTTCCTTGAGTTTAGTTATCTGTGCTTCTAGTTTAGCTTCCCAAGCTGCCAAAATATGTGCCTACTCCTCCAACCTAAGATCCTTGGCTTGCAATTTGGCAGATTTGGCCAACACCTCAGCATCCTTACCGGCCAAATAAGAGGAGTGCCAGATCTACAACTCCTGCAGTTTCTGACCGAGCGCTAGCAGTACGGCTTCCTTCATAGCCAGCTTGGAAGTAGCCTTCTCTCGGCGGGTGGCTTCGGCCCTGGTGCTGGAGTATGCCCCCTTCAACTTCAGCTTGAGGCATTTAAGCTGAGCAGCCAAGTCTTTGGACTTCTCTTGCTATGCGGCTAAGTCTTGTTTAGCTTTTATTATCTCTTCCCCCCGTTAGGCGTATTCCCAGGGAAGTGAAGAAGAGTCGTCCGCGCCACTAGCAAACACTTTTAGGAGTTTTTACTCCTGGTTTATTTTAGTCATCTTCTGGAAAAATGAAGATATGCTGACCTAGTGCTGCAAAGAGCTATAAAGGTCAGTTTGCACAAAACAAGGATAAATAAGTGTTGAGCAAAGATGGTTTACCCTAATGGAATCTTGGTTGATTAGATCAATATGGGCCTCGATCGATAAGGAGTCAGCGTAGGCATAGGCATCCTCCAAGATTTGTATGAGAGGCCCTTGAATCTTAAACACTTGCTCCAAGGACAAGGAAGTCCCTTAATGAGTACTCATCTACTCATGGGAGGGAAGTCGTAATATGGCCTTAACCCGATGCTTTGAAGTAGAGGGGCTTCCCTTCTTCGACTTGGAAGAGATCTTGGAGGACTTTCCTCGATCGGGTCGATGTCGATCTATTTATCCCCAAAGGTTTTGATGTGACCAACCAAGTTAAGTTAGATCATGTGTTTTCTTATCCTTGTGTCTAAGTATGCAGGAGCTTAGGAACATAAGAAGTCGAGCAAAAAATGCAGCAGACGAGAAGGATGGCGCTGGAGAGAGTCGACGGGCTTGGCGCATCCGAGGGACGTGGAGCTGCAAAAGAATACACCAGCGGATGAGAAGGACATGCGTGACGTTCCAAGGGACGTGAAGTCGGGGAGGAAGCTTGATCAAGGAGAAGGGCAGAACATGAGTTTGAGTGAGCCCTATTCCGGATGTCCGAAATCACCCAAGCAATTGGAGCTGATCGGAAGAGGATGAGTCAACTATAAAGTTGACTTACTAGAGCTGAAGGTGCCTTCAAGCAAGTGAAGGCGCTTGCCGAAAGTGCCTTCAAGGGAGTGAAGGCACCCTCAGCGGTGTGGCACAAAAGACTCCTCCCGAAGCTCTGAAGGCGCCTACCGAAGACGCCTCCAGGCGCCCTCAAGCTTAAATCAGCGACCGTTGAGAGCAGATAAATTTTTATCTGCTTGGATAAAACATTATCCACTTGGAGGCACCCTCAGCCTCCTTGAGGGCACCTTCAGGATTTCGAGATTAGATTTTCAGGTCCTATAAAAGGACCCCTTGATCTAGGAATTAGATAACCACTTGTACATAACTTTTATACTATTTCCCTAGCTAAGTTCTGAGCATTCAAAGTCTGTAAGAGGCTTCTCCGCCCAAATAAGGAGATCTTTTTAGTGAGCTTTTTAACTATCTTAGATTAACAATCACCTAGGTTGTAACCAATTAAATATCGATCCTCTTCTTTTATAGTTATGGTTTTTATAGTTGTTGTGTTAAACTAACATTAAATCCTTGCTTAAGATAGATTGAGCTTTTTTTTAATTTTAACTTATATAGGTCATCAACTTCCGTCCACCGACCCCAAATGGTCCAACATGATCTGCTTCCCCTTTTGTGTAGCGGACTCGGTCGGAGGTGGTGGAGGAAGAAATAAGGCGGGCTCAGCCACGAGTGGAGGTTAAGGTGTCATTTGCTCTGCCCTTGGAGATGATACGTACATCTTGGGGGAGGGTGCTCGACACATCAGCATGCTGCACGGAGCCCTCACTATGGCTCGGAGTACTTTGCCAACCTGAGGACTCCGTTGCTCGGGAAGGGGAGCACACCCGACGATGTTTACGTTGAATCAACGGGGTGGCATCCCCAGGTGACGCCGACCGAGAGAGGACCACCATTAGCATCATTGAAGGTCGTTCGAATGGGAGCTCTGAAGTGTTTGTCACGACGTCGCTAGCCATGACTTGGCTGGCTTCACCCTCTTCCCCCATCTGCTCTTAAGAGTCACTGGCTCGCATCCGAGTGTGGCCAGCTCTACAACGACCACATTCTCTATCTTCTCCTCGTCCATCAGACTAGACAAGTTGACCAGGAGAGATTTATACATGACTTGGCCTACAAAGCAAAGTAGAAAAATCAATTAACAAAAATTAAATAAAAACAGGATGAATGACTTACTGAAGTGGTCAAAAAACCGTGCTTCGATGGGAATGAGACTAAAAATATACAAGACATCTTCCTCTAGTGCCTTGAGAGTATGAAACTTCACACTTGTTAAGGCTTGGGCAGCCTGGAGAAAGGAGGGCTCGAATTTATAAGATTTTTGTTTAGGCTGAGGGGGCAATTCGGTTTGCCACCCGATCTTGAAGGTGAATGGACGGTCGGGTTTGACAAAGTAGTGGTTTTTCCAGCCTTTATTAGATGTGAGGAGTTTTTGAAGGAAAGCAAAGGACGAACGGGTCTAGAATAGTAAAGCATCTGGTTCAAACAGCTTGGGATAGAAGTAGTGGAAAATTTACAGGTGGAGAGGTATTCTATACATACGAAAGAGGACGATAATACCACATAGTACTCAGATGGAGTTGGGTACAAGTTATTGTAGAGGAATGTGGAAGTAATTACAAATGTCAATGAAAAAAGGATGAAGGAAAAATTGGAGACCGGCTAAGAATTGGTCCTTAAAGAAGGGAAGATAGCCGGTCGACGAAGTCTGAAGATGGTGAACCCTAGAAGGGATCACACAGTGATACGATGAGGGAAATTCAAAGGCATACCTGACTTGGTTCACTTCGCCACCCTCTATCGGAGATGGTCAAAGTGAACCAGAGACTGACAACTGCACTCAAAGATGGAGTGGTCATCAAAATAGTAGAAAGAAGAGAATAGAAAAACACTTACATGGAAAGAAAGAACGGGCGAGAAAAAAGAAAGGAAGAAGATCATTGGAGACTAAAATCGCTCGAGAAGGAAAGTATGGGAGAGCAAAAAACCTAAACGAAGGTAAAAGTTAATCTCTATCGCTGCAATTACTTTTAAACCCTGAGGAGCGGCATTTCAGTCATCTGATTGACTTGCCTGGGAAAACAGGATGAGATCTCATCTGTTGATTTCAAATACCATTAGAGATCAAATCAAATCTCAATAGTACACTATCACATCACACATTTTCGCTGCAGGGGATCGTCACGTGTCAATTTGGTATGACTGCATTAAATGGAAAGATAGAGGAATCATTGTGATGACTCGGAAGACATTGGCGGCATGTTGAGCATTAAATGATGATTGACCGTTGCTGTTCCCAAAATACTATAGAAGGCGGTCAAGTGCTACAACTGTCAAAAGGAAGAGCATATCAAGAACGACTACCCTAAACTAAAGAAAAGAAAAGACAAAGCCAAGAGACAAATCAACCTAAAGCACAAGAACCTGAAAGCAACTTGGGACGAGTCAAGCTACGAATCCGAAATCAAAGCTTACACTGGACTTACACTAATGGCAAGTCACCAAGAGAATTCGGAGATGAGCATCGACTCAGGGGGAGAGTAATCTGGAGAGAGCATCGACGAAGGGGGAGATTCATTGGAAGAAAGCTATGATGGAGGGGGGGAGTTAACACATAAGGTAAGTCAACTATAAAATTTAACCCCTGCTCAATCATTCAGTTTTATTAAATGCTTACAAAATAAATGACTAAATTAGAGAAAGAAAATTCAAAAATGAAGTTAGTTTAGCAAAATTTTGCCTACTAGACGATTTTGACAAATTAAAATTAGAAAATGAAGAGTTAAAAAAATAAAAGAATTATAAAAAAAAATCAAAAAGAGATAATTATGCATGTTTATATAGGACTAAAAATTATGGACTGAATTGACATTACCACTATCATCAAGGGCAAATTAGAAAAATGTCCAAAAATATGTCCCTATTAAATACTTGGTTAACCCAGTAGGAATGAACTTATATTAGGTTCCCAAAGCATGCTTAACTTAGATTCCTTGATTTTAATGCTTTAATTGAAAAATATTTGTTTAATGTTTATTTTCTTTCAAAAATTAAACTTGTATATAATTAGTTATGAATTTAATACTAAATTATTTTTCCATGAAAAATTGAAATATTATCTGTTAACAGAAAATTTTCAAAATTACTATTATATAATTTTTTTATCAATTTTTAAACAAAAATCATATTTTTAAATTTGAGGAATTTCCATTTTTGAAAATTTAAATTTTTTTGTTGATCCATTAATTATTTACACATCTAGAAAAATTATAAATATTTTTGAAACTAAAATATATTTTTCAAAAATCTTCTTTATCTATATTTAATTCAAAATAATTTTCATAAACTTTCTAATTGATTTTTATTCTATTTTTTTTTTTTGAGTTAGTAAAAAGTAGTATGCTTTATCAGAATTTTTTTAGAATTTTTTAATTAAAAAAATTCTTTAAAAATAGTTAAAAATTAATTTTTAAAAAAAATATTTTCTGTTCATGATTTTATTGTTTCCAATAGTTAGAAAAATTTTCATAATTTTCTTGAATCGAAATATATTTTTCCTAATTATCTAAGTATAATACACTTAGAACTTGTTTTTTTATGTTTAAACATTCAATTTTTTATGTGATCAAAGGGGGAGAAATTGTTTGTTAAGTCTGGGGGTAGTTATAAATTTACTATCTTTTTATTGTCCTTAGTTGTTATTAATTATTTAAAATTTTTACTTTGTTTATCATAACTTAACTAGGGTTGCTCACATAAAAAAGGGGAAGATTGTTGGTAGCCCAAGTTAGTTTTGATGTGATCAACCAAGTTAGATTAGGTCCTATGGTTTTCTGACCTTGTGTCTAAGTGTGTAGGAGCTTAGGAATACAAGAAGTCAAGTGAAAGATGTGGCGGATGAGAAGGATGGCGTGGAAGAGAGTTGACTGGCTCAACACATCTGAGGGACGAGAAGCTATGGAAGAGTACAACAGCAGAGCGAGATTACGAGCGTGGCAGTCCAAGGGGTGAGAAGTCCGGG
>JBBPFQ010000057.1:3948003-3967464 GCA_037974815.1 Kaempferia elegans
AACTGGAAAATTAACATGAGAGATCGAATTATTGGTTGGAAGACTGAAACGAATTAAGCGATCGCTACATTAATCATTCAATGCAAATTTAATGCGTGAATGGGTAACCTGGCAGGCATGAAGGCCACCTTTCCCTCGTGAGATAAAAAATAATAGAAATAAAAAACTTCACATTCAGGCGTGATCAATGTGTCCACAATTTATAAATACAAAATATCTAACTCATCCATTAAGAGATCTCAAAACTGCATTAATGTTTTAAAATATAAGATTGATATCCAAATTACTATTATTTTATTTTATATCCGTATTTAATATAAGATTGAACAAAAATCAAAAGAATATTCATTTTAATAGATCATCCAAAGATCATTCCTTTTTTAATTTATTATCATAGCATTTCATCTGTCGTTGTATCTTTTACTTTATAAAATTAAACATTGATATATTGTCCATCTTATACTATACATCCGTTCACATCTAGTATTTTTTTTAAAAAAAATTAGTATTTAGTGTTTACGTCTTAGAACATCTCCAATGGTTAAACCTTTAAATGAGATTTTTTTATCCTTCAATGTCTCACATCAATGCCACATAAAAAAAAAACCTATTATTCTCTTTACATTGAAAAAATATTTCTAAAACTTTTTTTTTAAAATCACACATTACCAATCATATATCTCCTTACATTATAAATTACAAATTACAATGCAACAAATTATTATCATTGATTACAAACTCTACCTTAAAGAGAAAAAAGCTTTTCCAACCTGCTCTTAAACTATAAACCTCAAACCTCACTCATATAATGATTAAAGCTTTTTTAGTGAGATTTTTTATTTTTATAAACCTCTCACAAATCTTACATTGGAGATGTCATAAGTGTTTAAGGAATTTTTTCTAGGAGAACATATGCTAAGTAATTCCAAAAATCAATGTTCAAGGAATTTTATCTAGGAGAACAAACAATCAACTTTTCATATTTTTCATCCCATTGAAAGAAAATATACTATAGTGCATCACAGTTGGATTCGAATGGTGGATACTTGGGAGTCTGCTGCACCAAATCCAAAGGATTTTATCATATATTTGTGTGAAAATGGTGATGCTAGAGATTTTTTAAAATTATGGTATATTTATTTATTGGAGTCGTATAAGTGAAAATATATCAAAGTTTAGGAATGCATTCTCACTGATTTATTCGGAAGGGTAAGGTGTTTCAAACCCCTTTTGATCATCATAAATTTTTTTGTAGATAATAGAGATCGAGATCGAGTATTAGGAATTATTGCTCATTGACATTTAGTCCTCATCAATCATTTTTATTCTTTCCACGCTATTAATATATCAAATAATGAACAAACAAGATTCAAACCATAATTAGGCTCTATTATTACAATTCATTTATTCATTGGGGAAAATGGGAATAAGAGAGGTAATTTAAATATTCTTGATTATTTGCCTCACGTATCAAATAATTGAGTTAAATTAATCCTCTTGAGTGCGAGCTACAACTCTAAATTTTAATTATTCTAAAAGTTATCATTTTATTTTTGATTTTTTCCAATCATGCAGTTTTTTTATATATATCACATAACAATAAACACATGATGGGTAAATTAAATATACAGAATTTAGACGACGAAAAAAAAGTAGATTTGATTTATTTTACTCCATATTTTGAATATATATAATATTTTTCAGAACACGCCATGCGTAGGCAGATCTGATGCAGTGTATAGGCCAATTTGGCTTCGTCGTGGCCAATCAAACACAATATAATAATTGAGATTGCCTGACAAAATTAGGAAAATATATTTTTCTCTATTATTGAGGTTTTGTTAGAATTCACTCAATTATTTATGACGACTATTGAAAAAGTTTTTTTTAAAAATAATTAATGAATCGACTCATCTATCCAGGTGGAGGCTCCTCTCATTCTGTGTCACTTGAAAATTGTATCAGAACACATAACAGCATCACATCCTTCTGTAAATATATTAAGTGGACTGATTCAGCTACTTGTGCATGAACTAAATATTTTTGAAGCATGCATCCAACTCTGTGGGAAAAATTAAATTAATCTGAAAAAATTCAAAGAAAATCACCAATTGTTGTTGACTTTCTCGAAGATCAAAAGTTATGGATGTGTTTTAGCAATCCAAGTGCAAGAAAAATTATACTAAAGAAAGCAGTAGTTGAATGTGATAATATTCTGCAATCTAAGAATCTCATGCTAAAGCTAGAATCTATAACAATCAAGTGCTCTCGGGGCTATAGTACGATGGTAAAAGATGAGATGGATTCCCTAAACATTGAGGATTCAAATCTCACTCAAGGCAAATTACATATGGGGAGTTCGAAAAACTTGTGACGTAGGACTGACCTTTTCGTGACCGGCATGAAACGTCTGGGATTAGACCGATGACCTCATATCTTATAGAATCTGTAACAATCAGGTTTCACAACTATCCTTAAGAGTATAAGCTAATTCATCATTGAATTCTTTCTGAAACTTTTTCAGCTCCTCTAGTTGCTTCTGCACACAGACTTTTCATCCTTCAAGTAATTGCCAATGTCTCTGTTTAGATATGGACTTCTCTAGTGCTGCTTTATTTGTTCGATTTGTAGCTTTAAGGAATCACGTTCTAATTTTCCGCTTGCTTAGATTTCTCAGAAATTTCGTTCTTTAAACTCGATGCATAGGTTGTTTCATAGAGTACAAGTAGAAGCTGTGGGATGCGAGTTATAATCTCAAGGTGTGACTATGTCGAAGTGTTTATTGACGGGTATTATGGGTTCCCAATTTGTTCCATGTCTAAGATCAACGGGTTCATAAAAGTAATCGTAATATGGCAAACTTAATCGTAGCATCCAGAAACGATCTTCAAAGCTCAAAGATGGAAGAACCACATTCAGTACCAAATGCTTTGGCAGGGATCACAAGTAGGTTTGAGTTAATTCTATTTCTATGTTGGATTCGCTTTATTCGAGTCAGTTGGCTGACCTAGTTTGGTCACTCACTATGCTCTTAGCTCAGGGCTATCCACCTCTCTAGTTGCTCGACTCACTCACTTTGAGTAGTTTGGCCCTGACTTAGCAGCCCTGATCAACCTGTTTGTATAATTCAACACAACCAACCAATTCAACAGCCACAATTATTTTGAACTATCTTGATTACTTTGCCTTTTTACTTAGAATTTAGGATCTCCTTTGTCTCTGTAGTTAACAGTGATGAACGAGAGGGAGAGGGGAAAAAAAGGGTACCAAGAAAAATATAACAACTAAATATTATCATTCAAAATATTTCATTCAGTGGCTATGACATTGCATGTCTTTTACAAGCAACCTAAGAGAACAACATAAACTTTAATGTCACACAACCTGGAAACTAGAGAACAAAAAAACCAACATTCAAATCTTCAAGAAATGGAAGAAGCTTCCAGTGCTAGAGACTCACAACTAAAGCCAAACGAAGAATCAACGGAAAGAAAGTTGTAAAGGAATTATAATCAGCAACGCTTCCACCCGCTCCACAAGCGTTAGCTTACGCTGGAAACAGGGGAGGTCGAGATTAGGGTAAAGCGACCGGTGTGGAATGACTGTGAGACAAGAGAAAACTATGCGACACAGTCGAATGCAAATGGACTTAATTACCTTTTTTTTCCCTTTTTTTTGTTTTGTTTTTCTTAAAAACTTTTTAAGTTGTGGAAGAAGGGTAGTTGGAGTGTGTAAGGTGGTTATGATATGCTGAATGAATCAAATATTCAGCAGTGGAAACGCCGAAGGCAGCGCAGAGCACCTGCACCGGAAGTGATGGAACCGACCATGGAGGAAGACTTGGCCCCCAGACTGGAGGCCTTGGCATAACTAGCCGAGGCACCCCCACCGGAAGGGGTGAAGTAGGCGCCGTTTAATAGGAGGTCGCCCTCTGATCTCCAGTTCCAATTCTTCCACACATTCGTACCGGTTTCTACTCTCTTAGTCACCTATTGTTGTTGGAAAGCAAATGATCAACAAAATAGAGATAATGAAATCAATCATCAGTTGTGTACATGTGATTTAATGTTACCTCCTTGGCGAATGGGTTTGCCGGAGCAAGGTATCTGTTGCCTTGGCTGTTGATGGTGGGATCGGCACTTCCTCCGATGGCATACATCTCCCAGTGAGTGTAGTCATTGTTCACTACGTGAAAATAGCCATGCCTGCATCTGTTTTTTGAAGCCCATATTTTTGGAAATTTGGCAAGCTTGAAAATTAATCGGATGATAGCTATCTAGATAGAGAGATTCAATTAATTACCTGGGCATTCTTTGAATGAGACCTTCTCCGAAGTGATTGAAGGCAATGGTTACTTGCATGGCCTTGTCCCTGACATACGAATCGCTGTGGCCCAATAGCATAACCTGCACCAACCAGATTTGTGAAATTAAGATGAAATAGACATTTGTAGCGTCAGAAAAGAAAAGGACGTTCTGTACCTCGTTATGGTGAGTTAAATAGTTGTTGGAGATGGTGATGGCGGTGGATCCCATGATGGCGTCAATAAGGCCGTCGGCGCAGTTGGAGAGGGAGTTATGGTCGACCCAGATGTGGCTGGCACCGAAGATGGAGACGCCGTCACCGTCGGCCATGGTGCGCCATCCGTAGTGGGAAGGGGAGCTGCGGACCATAGCGTTGCCGGTAGGCTTGCAGTCGTGGATGTGGAGGCCGTGTATGATTATATTGGTGACGAACTGAATGGTGATGCAAGCGCCATTGGCGATGTGGACGTTGGCGCCACGGCCGTCGATAGTCTTGAAACTGTTCATAATGAGCTCCTGAGAGAGGGTGATGACCATGTCGCGCTTGAAGACGATCCAGAGCGGCTCGTCCTGGATGACGGCGTGGCGGAGGGTGCCTTGGCGGGGGTTGATGGGGTCGTCGTCCCTGGGGTCGGTCACCACGTAGAAGCGGCCGTTCCGGCCGCCGATGGCGTTACGGCCAAAGCCGATGCCGCAGTCAGCGAGGCGCTTGCGGTGAAAGTGCCACTCCGGGTCGCAACGCCAGCAGTCGTCGATGGGGTTCCCTGTGCCGCAAGACAAGTAGCCCAGCTCCCGACGGGCTGTGCTGTCGTTGATCATCCTGCACAATTTAATTACTACCAGTTACTGCCAATAGAAGCCTTCGATTGACCATGGAACAAACTTTAAACAAATATTAGAATATTTGTTTGGCCGAACATGTTAATATTTTCGACACCATGCTCTGAAAATGGTCCAAGTCAACCAAAACATTAACCAATAAAGTGAGAGAACCTACTCATCCATCGAAACAAGGAGAACACTCACTTTTAATCCTTTTTGTTAATCAAATCAGCACCAAGAAGAGTAAAAATGTGAGATTGAAAAAATAAACCTAGTTCGCCCATAATTTCATGTGAAATTAATAATGTTACCAGAGCAACTTCTAATTAATTTTACCAGTGATTGGGATTCAAAAAGAGGCAAATCACATGGCTAAATCCCTTCTTCAGAACCCTTTGAGCCTTCTTAGAGTGATTGCACGATCTTACTTCATTCAATTACGTTCATAATTTATCAAGGAAAAAAAATAATATATAAGAATTTAATTTGTACGAAATGCATATGAAAGTACAAGAGTTATGTTCATAAAATTATATTGTAAGCGGAAGGGGGGACATTTAATGAGACAAGATAAAGGACAAGCGGAAGTTCACCGAAATGGTGTAAATGGGGAGTGGACTAGGCACATGATGAATTAATTGAGTATTGGGATCACCGACCGAAATGCGAAGGGGAGTAGAGATGGCATTTATTAACGGGGACACGGGTGTCTGACAACGAATTCAATGTACACTGGGCATCATCGTTCAGACGCAAATGGCAAATGTGCGACTAGGCAAGCACACAGATGTAAACACCAGGGTACAGGACGTGGTCACATGGGGACATGTGTCAACCGAATGGAATCCAAAGTCCAAACAGGGTCAGTGTGCTTTATTTGATAATTTTTTTATTTGTGTAGATGTTAGATGTGTGTTTAAAAAAAACAATAAGAAAAGGATCATCCATGCCATCAAGACAATTTTTTTTAAACAATTTTTTAATAAACAAAGGAGAAGAAAATTGAAAAAGGAGAAAATTGTGATCCCCGGAAGTTGTTTATTAAAGAAAACGAGGGAAGGAACCAATATTCTAAAACCACACTGTCTTGCTCGCTTGACTTACAGACCCTCATGGCTAGTGAACTCTCCCTGCCCCCACTTGAGCTCATGTACAACTTTAATCATGTTGACTTCACTCACTACCGCTGAACCTTAATCACACGTGACACATCTATAACATGCTCAACAAGTGGAACTGCCATATTAACGGCCACTCCTCATGTCATATAGAGGAAGATTCGACAGGCCTCAGTTCGACTCAAACAAAATACCATGCGTTTAACATCTATGCCAAACCCTAGGGTCATCTAGACCTTACTCAATTGTAGTAAAAAATAATTATACTTACCTTCTAGACCTTGCTCAAATTAGTAGAGATGGAGAAAAAATATAACCTTACACTTAGAATTTCATCGATGAAACTTACTCAAATTAGGTAAAAGTGATTGAACTCCCGATACAATCAACAAAATCACAATAAATATTTTTCCTCCCAAAACTTTAGTGAAAACCTACTTTTTTTTTTCTCTTTCTCCTCTCCTTTTCACGAGATTAAAGACAATCTTAGCATCCAAAACTGATCAAGAATATTTATACAATAAACTCATGTGATTGAAAAGCTTAGAATTGATTTAAAAAATAACTACTTTTACTACTGGAAGTCTAGAAAGCAGTGCTTTGAATTGGACCGGACCGACATGTTCCCCAAAAAATTAGAAATGATTTTGATAAAATCAACCGGAAAAAAATGAGAAACCCACTGGCTAATGCCGTTACTGTCTTCGTAACATGACAAAAAGAAGCTAAGGGCACACGTCTTATCTACCAAAACAAAAAGGATAAGAACAATTCTCTATGTTACTCTAAACAAATGACAATATTTTATTATTCTGTAATCGAATAATTTATTAATATTATTATTAAGCAGATCTCGTCTTGTCTTCCTAGTAAGTTAAGAACGTTAGTAAATTAGCTGTTGAACTTAATAGCAATGCTAGTCATATAAACCATTCACGGACGAAGACAAATAGCATGAGACATGAGTGCGATTAGTTTCACAATGAACAAAATGACAACTAATTCCGGCTTTGTAGATAAAATAAGGAAGAATATAGCAAATTAAATCTGGAAGAAAAAGCCGTAAAAAGGATGACTGACCTGTGCACCTCTGCTGCGACCAATTCCGGATCGTCGACCGCGCCCATTACCACATCTCGCCCAACACTGTCCAAAGAGTGAAAGCAAAAGAAAAATAAGGTGTTGGGAATGATACATTTGCCACTTAAACTAGAGTTAAATTACTAAACTGAGGAGGGAATCGCCACTTTTTGGTGAGAACAACGAAACTCGAGGTGGTCGATTGCCTTTTTTTTTAAAAAAAAAATCGAAGCAGAAGAAGCGGAAATCATGTGAGAGAGAAGGAGGGCCGCTTTCTCCCTGATTTGACCGCTATTTCACGGGAAGTTGTGACATACGATGTTTCGATAAAGTAAATTCCTACACTTTTCCCACTGTTTTCTATTTCAACTTTGAAAGCGAAGGAGTAGAGCCAAGCTATCGGTACCGACCTATTGAATTCAAAGCTGGGATTACACGGATCAGATCTGGGGTTTTGCTCAGCTCCATATGGAGCAGAGGCAGATCTGACGGCCTAAGTATTTCCTCAGGCAAAACCAAAAGCCAGATCCATTTACTAGAGCTGTAGAGGGATGAGCAGAAGGAAGGGTTTAGACACTCTGCATACCTCTTCACTGTGTTGGAAGACTGGTTAGCTACTACGTTTTCTCGCAAGTTCCTCCTCGTGACGGCCCCCGTCGCCGTCATCCCTCCCCTACAAATCGAATGTTACGTATTAGAGCTACGCTTTACCTCGAAGAAACTCGATTGCAACGGAAAAGAACTAAGAATCGACAAACACTCATAGGAGTTAATTTCCCTGTTTCAAGCCCATTATGTGGATCCGATCTCAAAACCCATTAAAAACCTAAATCCAACCAAATCTCACATAAAAGGCAATGTACCTCGAGGCGGCGATCTGATCGACTCCAAACCACGCGACGAGAACCAAAACACCGAGAGCCAGCAAGCGAGGCCACCTCAGTGATTCCATCACCGTCGCCACCTCCATTGTTGCTTCCTTCCTCTCTCCGTCTCCTCTGGTTTGCTCTCGAAACTACACTTCCAAGAGGGAAAGCGACTCGAGGCAAGCGGAGAAGAGAGGGAAGGCCAAAAGAGAAGAGTTCGGTGAGAACGCTTCGAAGCTAAAGTGGCAGCGCCATTTTTATAGGGCCTTGTGCAACTTTCGTTAACCCTGGTCTAACCGCGGTTAAATGTTTGTTATTCGCTGCACGACTCACGACGTAACCGTCAGTAACGGAGCCGTGAAAAAAGGAGAGGACACCGACGACGACTGAATGGCGCAAGCACGTGCGAGCGGTCACCGACGGACTTGGCTAAGTTCTTTCATTCACACTTGACATTTTCACAAATTACATTTTACTACGAATCATGTTATTAACCTTGTGAGTTTGATATATATTTTTTAACTAACACTTGGTATGTACTTATACGGCCAGATTAATTATGAGAATGACTAAATTAGTGACATAAAAGTTTTTCATGAGTCATCATCAAGATAAATTCAAAACATTTACAACGGAAAGCTAAGCTCACATTTTAAATTTATCATTCCATTATAGAAAGTGTCCCTTAATATGTCGTAATTAAAAATCAAACGGTAAGTATTTAGAGATGCATGAACACCCTATAGCCTCCACCATATAGTCGGGGAGCTTGTGAGTTTGTTAATGAATCATATGAAAATTTTCATTAATGGCTATATCAGTATATTTAAAAAATAATTAAACTCTTAAATTATTTTAAAGATTTTTAAAATTTAAATCGAAGGAAATAGTTTTTCTCCCTTCTACTTGCTTCAGTCTCGCCGTTAATGCCGGAATCAAGGAAGGTACGCCTGCCTAATAATCAAGGAGGACTACAAAGTCTACGAGGCTTGAAACTACAAAGGAACCACTGTATGAAATTAATAAAAACAATCATTTTTTTTTTTCGTCACGTTCAATTAATTATGTAAACTTTATTTAGTTAAAAATTATCGATCACGTTAGGTGATGCCACATTGTCATTCGGTATGGATACGTTTGGTTTGTTTCGTTGCCACCTAATTACTTGCTATTTTGTCAAGTACAAAATGCAGCAAGTTTGGTTAATTTACTATATGAATTTTGTTTTTATTTATTACATTTTTTTCTTCATCTTGCAACTTTATGGCTGTTTGGTCGCCAAGCATAAGCAACAAACAAATTTAACAAACTGCATTGTCAGAGTATTACAACTAATTCATTATATTTATATTTTTAATCTTTCCTTCTTGTCTATAACTTCTCTATCACGAAAGGTTTCAAAGTAAGATCTGCGACGAATAGAGAAAAAACTATCGTGTTAGGTTCTTGGTTAATATCAAAGAAGGTAATCACATCTTGAAGGAGCCTCATGGACCTTAAATTTTCCTCCTCCAAACGGTAGCAGATAAGGAACAGCTCTCATCTAAGATATCTCTCATTGATCCATCATGTGCTGAGTCCAATATCTTTGTGAATATATCTTATATCTCGTCTTATACATCCTTTTAAAATCTAGTAGGAACTCGATCAACTTGTATGGATATAGATAAGGTTAGTGATGGCTATGAAACAATGCTAACGACGACAAGCATGAGATTTCCCCTTCAACGCACATTTGGATTCCATGAGCCACTTCTTCCAATCAACATTACGGTACACAAAATTCTATTTCCATTGAGGATGGATGTGCATTAGGTGACTTTGTATGTCATTTAGCATGCGACATGAGGAAGACATTCAGTGTTTCAAGGGTTCGTCAACAGTGAGGTGAGTCGAGGCGAAATGTTGGGACATACACTGGTAGAAGTCAAGATAGAATATGAACTTGTCATAGTTTGCTCATGCCAAGCAGTCACCTTGAGTTACGCCAAGTGGACTCTCCGAGAGTCCGAGTCATCTATTAATAACAAAGAAATATAAAAAGTAAAAAATTTATAAATCTTTAAGAACATTGAAAAGTATGAAAATTTCAAAAGAAGGGAAAAGAATATCAAACATTAAGTTATTCTGCATGAAGGTACCTGTTTACTTTACTATGTTATCATAGTGAGAAATGAAACCAATGGGTCAGATAAAGTACCTTTGTGCCTGTGCATAGACAAATTGATTGCTAGCGAGCACATTACAAGCCAAAGGTACAACAAGAAGGCATTCATCTTGATGAAGGGTGTTGAACTCCAAACAAGATGACAATGTTGAATAAGTTTAATCATGAGTGATGATGATAGAACTGAACTTGGTTTTAGCACAAGCAACAAAATCTAGTGATTGCGAGAGAAGGAAAAAGTTTTGAGGGATCAAAAGAACTAGAGAAATTATTTTCATATTCACAAACAAACCTCATCTGTGTAACAGGGGTTAGAAATACATGTTGCTTCATTGTTACATAAAGGATGCAATTTCATTATTGATTTCTCAAATTCATCCCAGGAGTCGTAGACCTTTCTAATGAAAACTGACTGGATCACAAGAAAATTTCAACTTTGTCATCATGCATGATTGAGTTTATTTAACACACCTTGAGAAACTTAATTATCTTTCATCCTTCCTTCAAAAAGTTTTTCATCTTGACGAAGAGATTAAATCCAATTAGCTTGGTGAAGAAAACAACTACTTGATCTCGAGTCTGGATGTAGACTAACTCAACCTTTTACCTTCTTGATACGCTCTTGAATGAAATGAAAGCACAAATCAATGCCATTATTTGTTATGAAATGCTGAATTCAAGATTCACTATCAACTTATATTTTTGTTGTTTCTTGAATCACATTCAAATTCTGAAGCAACCTCATCAAATATCTTACGCTACATGCTGTTTGGCTAAGGAGGTTGCTTGAGAATCTGAAAAGGATTAAAGAAACAACTTGTGTGTTGACAACAAATTTGCTATTAAAATTGCAAGGAACCAATTATTTAACAGAAAAAAAGTAGAACCATTGACCCATTGACTTGCGGTTTCATTCCATTGGAGAGCATGTGAAGAAAACAAATGTTGAATTAGTCTACATTAAAATTAAGATCAAGTAATAACATCTCCACCAAGTCATTCAAATTTAATTTCTTCACGACAATTAATGGAATGAAGACAGTTTAAGCAATCTACTGTTGTATAAACTTACTGTGCATGACAACAAAATATATTTTTTTATCATCCACCTAGTCAATTTTCATTCAAATTGTCTAACACTCAAAGGTCATTAAGTAGGAAAATCAAGACAAAATTGTTCTTTCATGTAATCCCTATAAACAGATGAGGTTTGTTTATGAAATACAAACAACCCTCTTACTTATCTACCTCTCAAAGTTTCTCTTTCCCCATATTTGCAAAATTTGAATACCTGCCACAGAACTAACAGAATGAAAATACTAATCTACACATGTTTCATGCACCAACAAAATTAATCTTTAACTACTAATCTGATGGGTTACTGACAAGGGTATATAACATACCAATAAGACAATATCCTCATGTCTTTTGGGTAATATCAGCTTTGCATGTTCGCTTATAGTGTCCTGTTTGGTTGCAACGACTACAATGCACTGTATGCTTTTCATGGTTGGTTTCCTCCACATTAAGCTGCTTCTTTTCAGGGCGTCCTGGAGGACGACGAACCTTTGGTGGGCAAACAATTTGAGTTTTGCTATCCACTGAACTCTCAGCTGCTTTACACCACTCACTTCTATCAGGAATTGGACATACTGGATGAGAATACGTCTCCCGATACCTGGCAACTGTGAAATATCTGTCTGTATATTCATAAATGTCTTTGTTACACGAGAGAAGTGCAGCAACAGCATGAGAGCATGGTATGCCATACAACTGCCATTCATGACAAGAACAACAATGGATGCCTATGTTAACAATATTTGAGCAATCGGCTGAGAGAACCTCAAATTCAAACTCATCGGAACGCAGCACCTGGTATCCAACAGAATGCTTAATTGCATCTGATATACGCCTTTCAGCTGAAGGGACAAGTCTTGAAGTCCACTTCAAACCTTTTTCGCAGCGTTCATTAAATTCCTTGATCATTGTGCCATGTATGCTTTCTATAACTTGAAGAATAGGAAGTTCCCGTGTCTCAAGTATCCACCTGTTGAACTCTTCAATATTTGAAGAAAGATGGCCATAGCGTGATCCTACAAAAGAAGCCACTGCCCAGTAGGTAGGAGGAATCTGTTGAATCCTTTTTGCTGCTTCTGCACAGATTTCCTCAATTTCTGCCATCCTATCCTGAAAGCTAGACACACTGACAGAGTAAGCAGCCTTCCAAAGAAGATGGACAAGCCTAGAGTTCTTGAATTCCTTGTTTACACTTTCGGTAAAGTAGCGCATACATATTCCCTGGCATGCAGTTGGAAAGTTTCTTCTCACAGCTTCAAGAATAACAGTTTGTCCATTAGATAAAATTGTATGCTGAGATCTGCTTTCACAGCTTATCTCTAGCAACTTATAGAACTCAGACAAGAACCAATTCCAACTCTCCTCGGTCACCACATCCACAATACCAAAAGCAATTGGAAATACTCCACCATCGGGATCAAATGAAGTAACAGAAAGTAATGTGCCAAGATACTTACTTCTCAGCTCAGTACTACCAAGACAAATTATAGGTAAGCAACCATTCGAAAAGCCATAAATTAAAGCACTGAATGAAACAAAAATTTTATGGAACTGATGGTCTAGTCCTATAGTGTACACTTGAGCAACACTTCCAGGGTTTCTAAGCTTTATCTGCTCGCAATATGCTGGGAGAAGACTGTAGCCCTCTTCAGACGAACCATATATAGCAGTCAGACCTCTTTCTTTTGCTCTCCATGCTTGCTTGTATGGTATAGTTATCCCATATTGTCTTTGAATATCTTGCAATATATCTTTTGGTCTATAATTCACATTGCTTCGCAGCCGCTCCTCGATGAGATTCACAATCCAATCTATCGATGCTTGATGATGACCTTGTTGTGCATCTTTATCACAGGTATGTGTCCCTTCGATGCTTCTTACAAGGAAGGTTGGAGCATTTGGAAGCTTTACTGCACGAATTCGCCAAGGACAACTGTCCTTGGCACATTTGGCGAAGTAGCGTATCAGATCACTCTTTATAATCTTAAGTTCAAAATGTTGTGAAATAGCAGCTTCTTTTATTGCCTTCCTAAAAGTCTTGACATCAGCGAATTGCTGCCCAACAACGAAACTAAAATCTTCCATCCAGAAAGTAAAGATACAGTATTCAGAATAAGCTAGTAACTTCTTCCTAGCTTATGCTTTAGCATCTTTATATTCATGAAGCACATTCTTCCACAATATAGTCAGTCATACCAAAATTTTAACAAGAATCACCTAAAAAGCATAAGTAGTATCTCCTGCAAGAATGAAAGATCAAAAGAAGATAATGTCATAATAGCATTATCAATACATGTAGATGTGAATTGTGATTTAATAATGCAGAACAATGTCAAGTCATTTTTGATCAGCAGAGGGTTAACAAGAAACACCAACTTACACTAATTGAGCACTGGTAATGAGGGGAATTTACCTAAATGAAAGAAAGAAAGAAAAAGAAATGCAAGTTCCTATTTACTTTGTACATGGAAAGAAATAAATGGAAGTCCAGTAATAATCCAAGTGATGCACATTTGATTTTGTAATTTGATTTTTTTTTTTCTAGTTGTAGAAACAGAAGCACACTTCCATCATACAAGAAAAAAATATGCTGCAAATGATCAAACATCTTAAACAGAAGCTATGTTTATCGATCATGGTTGTCAATAACCATAACCTAGTTAGCATGCATTTTATTCATGATTTCCACTTAAAGAGTTATAACAAGGTCACGTCAATTAGCTGAGAAGTGATTAGTAAATTGAAGAGGATACCAAAAGTTTTTTCCTTCGTTCACATAAACAGAGAATTCCCTCTTCTACTATGCAACCGTTCACAAACTAACCTGGTCCCTTCAAGAAGAATGTACCACAAAAACTTCCTAGGTCGCAGAAGCACCTTCATCAAATGAAGAGCTATATCAAATTGAGCTTCTTGATAGAAGACCGCTAAGGTGTTCAAAATACAAAGATAAGAAGAAGGGATTCTTAAAGAAGAATCGAGCGTTTCAAAAACATTAGTATCCTATTCGTCAATAGAAAGAATTAACCATTTGAATCAAATTCTCGAATGCACAAATGTTCTGTCTTCTAAAACAATTTAAACAGTGCATTGAAGTCGTCTGTCATTCTATACATCCACAAGTTTTCACCTTTGGTAATTCCTCCGGCAGCATTCATTCCTTGGTATCACAAAGAAAATGGTTTCTCACTGTTCGTGCGTGATCGAACAACTTTCAGGTTCGACATAGTAGAAACATGAGCTCGAAGAGAAATGATGGTCGTACCTGGTGAGTTAGAAATGCGCAGAGAAGGGAGGAGCTGGCATCATGGAACTGGATTCCGAAAGTCTTCAACAGGGGCGAAGGTAGGGAGGGCACAAGTGAAGGAGATTCGGGAGCGAATCACGCAGCCAGAAGAGGAAGGGAAATTGATGTGACGCGAGGACTAGAGAGGGCGCAATAGAGGAACCTGTAAGCGAGATCTATGTAGAGCTTTGAGAGGCGCCGCCACCACTGCCGTGATCGACAAAGTGAACGAAGACTCAGACGAGGAGGAGATCGGTACGGCCAGCGTAGGGCTTTTGCGGATTCCCATATTTTATGATTTTTTTATACATATAATTTGGTTCTGTATGAATTAATTACTTTTTACTCATGGCAAACTTACGGAAGACCCCCTCAGACTACGTCTTTTGAAATAACACCCTATATTCATTGATATTACTCTTTGATGTAATAAAAAAGTGCTATGAGTGAAATAGCTCGCCCTGCCAAATAATTTAAGAAAATTGGATTAAAATTTTATCAACGTATGCTCATCGATCGTCCTAAGCCGTCGACCCACATGGGTCGGCCCGCGACAAATTTGGATTAGCCCGTAAGTGGAGAAACTTATATAAATCAAGTTTTATGTCAATTTATTATCTTTCTTTTGTTATGATTTTAAAATAAAAATATTACTTTTCTTGTATTTATTTGTATCCATTTATATTTAAACAATATATTTTCTAGACATATTTGATTGATGGAACTTTTTTGAAGTAAAATGTTGAAGATATAAATTTTTTTAATTAAATTTTTTAGAATTTTTCATGGATCCGCGTGTTGACCTGCCTAATCCGCTTTAGATTGGGTTGAGTTGAGTTAGGGATTTCTCAACCTGCTAAGATGTCGGATCGACCCATCCCACCATGCCCCGCTAAATGGCGGACCCACAATGAACCGATCCTCCCTGTCATGGGTTGACTCGTTTGATAACTCTACTAAAGGCCAATTGTTTGGAGAAGTTTCGTGATTTTGAAATTTCAAAGGTAAAGTCAAACAATAAAGTAACCTCGAGGGTTAAAGAGAAAAATTCCTTACTGGACTGGATCTTAGTCGAACCCAACACGAGTAGATAAATGTCGACCGCTATTGAAGCGCACCGGCGTCATCCAATCGGCGTGGACGAGCGCAACGCACCCAAGATGGGCGGGGATCTCTACGCCTTGGACTTCGACGGCGTTCTCTGCGACAGCTGCGGCGAGAGCTCCGCCTCCGCCCTCAAGGCATCCCGCCTTCCCTATTCCCTCTGCTTCAATCCGTCAATCCATGGGCTCTTAGTCCTCACCCCTTTTTGTCTCTCTGTGATTTCAACTTAGGCTGCTAAGATCAGATGGCCTTGGGTCTTCAAGCAGGTCGACTCCTCCATGGAATCGTGGATCATCGACCAAATGCACATCGTGAGTTCCTAACTGATATCTTGTTCCTCTTTTTCTGTGCGAATTCACCAAATTTTCTAGTCGGAACTAAGTTATTTTGAGCAATAAAAAGATATTCCTTCTGCTAAAATGAGGAAATATGAAGTGACAAATTTCCTTTTTGCAGCTCCGCCCGGTTGTTGAAACAGGTTACGAGAATCTATTGCTTGTTAGGTTATTGGTGGAGCTTAAGGCACCTTCCACGAGGAAATCATCGGTGATGCCTTCAGTTGCAGACAAGTCAAAATTTTGTGTCTATTGTTCAGTGTAGGATTTAAGTTTACTGGTAGAAATAGTTATGCTGATCTTTGCTCTCGCTTAATTTAAAGGTTGCAGATGGATTAACCGTTGAGGCTATATTGGAGAACTGGATGAAATTGAAGCCTGTGATTATGGAGGAGTGGGGTGAAGATAGAGATTCTTTGGTTGACCTCTTTGGAAGAGTGAGGGATGAGTGGATGGAGAATGATCTCTCTGGTTGGATTGGTGCTAACAGGTATTTTGTTTACTTTCCAGAAATTACAGCATAGTATTTCTGTGTTTCTAGTTCCTAAGACATTATTTAAATATCATTCAAATGCGAGCTTGTCTAGTCAGAACACATTATATAATGATGTAGTTGATAATTCCTTCAGGACAGTATCTAACTTACTGATGTAAGCTATCTGATCATTATGTTTTGAGGAAAAAGTGATATTTAGATTCTAAAGGATCATACATAAGCTTGAATTAGCATTATTATATGAAACAATATGCAGTAATACAAAAAAAAATAGTTCCATGTGGACAGTGTATGAACCATATAAATGCTGCTAAGCACGCTGGCAAAGTTCCAACATCATTGTAGATACATTTCTCCTATATGTTTGAGATTTGTTTATAATATTAGATCAGATGAGAATTAGAAAGCTTCAAAGAAAATAAAGATAGGTAAAAAAAAAAAACAATGTCTTCTGAACACGTAATATTCAGAAATTTTGTATATTGGAATCCATACTATTTGTTCACAAAAACATTGTCTTCTGAATGTGTAACTATGGGAAAAAACAACAGGATTCAAGATGTCTTGTTTGAAAATCCTACTTTATGATGCTTATGCATCACTTTATATTCTTGATTGGCAAGCAGTTTAATTATTTAACTCAGCAAGCAGAACTCACAAAATGTACGCTGATCATGATTTGGTCTTGAAGATTCTACCCAGGTGTAGCAGATGCTTTGAGATTTGCAAGCTCCAAACTCTATATTGTCACAACAAAACAGGTATTGGTTTCCTATTTACTTTGTTCAGCCTTCAACTTATACAATTGGAGCTAGTAGAAACAATTTCTCACTAAGTTTCGATAGTTCATCCTATTCTTGTACCATATGTTCGTGATGAAGCATGACTTGCTCTGACTATTCTTATGCTTCACAGCAAAGAAGCCTAAGCCCTGAAAAAGATCATATGAATGGGTAATGAGATGATTAGATAGTGGGAAAAAAGGACAAATTGATGTAGACTTGTCCTTGGGATTTGCCTCATACATGCAAATTTGTTTCCATGATTCATTGACACTGTAAAATCCATTACTTTTTCTGTCCGCTTTGCTAACCTGTCACGTGCCAATCTGTCTGTCTGCTTGTATTCTTATATTGCTTATTAAGTAGCTTCACACAGTAGAAGTCATGGGACAATTCATAAAGATACTACAAAGTGCGTAAAGTGTTCACAACTCAAACTTAAGGGTCCATTGGTGCTTGTAATTCTCAATTCTGTTTTTTTGTTTGTTTGTAAATAATTGTCGCAGTAACATCATTCTCTCTGTTATATCTTTAGGCCAGATTTGCTGATGCATTATTGCGTGAATTGGCTGGAATAACTATACCTGCTGAGCGAATTTATGGTCTCGGGACTGGGTGTGCACATAATCTACTCAACATGTTCTTCACTGTAGTCATACATGAAATGTGCATGGTTTGTGAAATGGTTTATTTTCCTATTCTTTAGGCCAAAAGTAAAAGTCCTACAGCAGCTCCAAGCCATGCCCCAGCATGAAGGTCTTTCTCTTCAGTAAGTTTCCTCTCTGAGTAATTTTTCTACTCTGTTAAATCATGCATCTACTTGCCAAGCAATCCTATACATCTGCTCGCCAATCATGCATCTGTTTTCTTGGAGCATTGGATATTAGCAGCAAAATATGATGCAAAAACCTTTGCTTTATTATTATAATTATTTTTTTTAAATGGCTTATTTGTAAGTTTCCCCTCCTGTTATCCCTGCTCAGCTTTGTCGAGGATCGAGTTGCAACTCTGAAAAATGTCATCAAAGAGCCTGCATTAGATGGATGGAACTTGTACCTTGGTGACCTAAATATTTTAGCTTTGTGCATTTATCATATTTTTCAAACTTTTCCTGAGAATAAACTTTCAATAAACAGGCAGATGGGGTTATAATACAGAGACAGAAAGGGAGGAAGCAGAGAGCATTCCTAGAATTCAGCTGCTGGATCTCTCAGATTTCAGCAAGAAGCTTAAATAACGAACGTTCGCTTTCATCCTCAAAAAATTGATGACAATACAAGTCTCTGCATGTGGAACTTACTTCAATTGATATTTATGATGAAATCAATTTTTAGATTGTCAATAGATACTTATGGCAACTGTTGTTACTTGCAAAATTCCAATAAATTCAAATGAATATTCATTTGCAGTAATTTGGTTATAACAAATCGATAGTGCATTTTATTCTTTTCTTTTAGAGAAAAAAAATCCAACTAAATAAATAAATCAAGAACAATTGTTTGAGCACGGCACTTGGAAATATCATGCCTGAGAAGTTCCTTAACATTTGAAAATATTCAGCAGTTGGTTTTTTTATTTTCTTGGTTAAGAAGATTAAAATCTTCTCGAGTACAACAACTTGTTCTTTCTGAGTAAATTTGAAACAAAACTTATTCATATTAAAAATCAACACTTAAAATATTTATTCTGTCTGAAATTCAAACTGATTATTGCTCCTTTGAAAGAGAAGCTTTTATTACTGACAATGGAACTAACAGGCCATCGACTTCTTTCTTCAAAGAGTGAACTGCTTGAGTGGAGAGTCCCTGCCGAATCCCCTACCAGAAAAACACTTGATATAATCGGCGTAAATTACTCCTCGATACTTTGGCACCTCGTCATCCTCGAGTATCTCCTCGATCGGGCCATATAGAGTCTTCTCGTCGGTGTTCGGAGCAAAGAACATCGCCACTGACAATCGAGGCCCTTGCCGGCTCGCCAACACGCGATGCTCCACGCTGATGAACTTGTCGTTGCTGATGAGC
>JBBPFQ010000057.1:4033783-4045299 GCA_037974815.1 Kaempferia elegans
ATAGTTGGTCACCGACCAGAATGAACCGAGCCGCCCGACACTTGAATAGTCGATCTGGATTTAAGTTTGATGCATCTGCTCCTCCGCGTAGGTAGCGAGTGTAGTCGTCCAGTCAGGAGGTTCATCTGCAACTGGTTCTCCTTCAATAACCCCCACTGTCTGCTCAGATACCGAGGGTTCGTCCAAAGTCCAGGTTGAAAGAGAACTAGCTAGCTTTGCTAGCTCGTCAGCTCTCGCATTATTTTCCCTGGAAATTTTATGCACGACAACATCTAGGAAAGTAGCTTTCAGCTGGTGATAAGCATCTACATACCTTTGCAGTCGTTCATTGCGAACATCAAAGTCTCCTTTGATTTTTTGCGTCACAAGCTAGAACTCAGAATATATTATAATATTTTTGGATCCGACTTGCCTGGCAGCTTGTAACCTGGCTAGGATGGCTTCGTATTCTGGTTCATTATTGGTATCTCGGATGCTCAAGTCAGAAAGAGAACAAGAGAAAGTTTGTGAAGAAAGGAACTTGGATCCTCTTACCTAGGGTTTATCTCCCTTTATATAAAGGCGGCGTGCATCCTTTTTACATGATTAGGGCTGACTTGGTCATCATCGTTACGATGTTTACGATCTTGTCATTAAAGGAAAAGAATCTCCAGATATTTTAGGAATTACCTTCTCAATTATTTATTATTAAATAACTGAGTAATAAATATTTTCCTTAACAGAATTTCTCCCCCTTTTTTAACATTAATTTACCGGAATTCACGGGGGAGTAATCATGTGAACCTTTCATAAGAGGGTCCACAATCTTTAATCAAGGGGTTTATTATTAATATACACCCGAGGGATATCTCAAGACTTTCCGTGCCCGAGGTGTACTCAGGACTTACTGTGCCCGAGGTGTACTCGGGACTTACTGTGTCCGAGGTGTACTCGGGACTTACTGTTCCCGAGGTGTACTCGGGACTTACTGTGCCCGAGGTGTAGGTCCTTGTAGAAGGCCGGCTGGAGGAGTTAGTGTCCCTGCAAGTTAAATTAGCCTATCTCGAGCTAGGCTAGCAGGGATTCAGGTTAAACAACACAACTTCAATAAACAAGAACATAAATGAAAAGAGACTCCAAAAGTTACTTGGTTTACAACCAGGCAGGTTGTTATTCCAAGGCGGTTGAAAAGCTCAGTAGAAAAACTCCTTCTGTGGGCAGAGAAGCCTCTTACAAACTTTTAACAGCTCAGAAATAGACTAGGAATTACTACAAAAGTTATGTGTAAAGTTATATATCTTTCCTAGCTAAAATAGCCTTTATATAGGCTCTACAAAGTCTGATCCGTCGGGCTGGGGGCGCCTTCAAGAGGGTTGAAGGCGCCTCTAGCGGATAAAGTTTTATCTACTAGATAAAACTTTATCCTTCGGCTACCGTTGCCACTGACCGAACAGAAGGCGCCTTCACGCGCCTGGAGGCACCTTCACGCGCCTGGAGGCGCCTTCAC
The DNA here is from genome assembly GCA_037974815.1 of Kaempferia elegans. Lineage (NCBI taxonomy): Eukaryota > Viridiplantae > Streptophyta > Magnoliopsida > Zingiberales > Zingiberaceae > Kaempferia > Kaempferia elegans. The sequence goes on from JBBPFQ010000057.1 coordinate 4,035,270, forward strand.
GCGCCTGGAGGCGCCTTCAGTAGGCGCCTCTGAGGTTTCCAGGGGCGCCTTCAAGGGCACCAAATTCTGATTCGCGCGGCCGCGTCCAAGGCGCCTTCAACAGCTTCGAAGGCGCCTTCCAGGGCACCTTTGGAAGATCCAAAGGCGCCTTCCAAGCGCAGAGCAGAACCTTCTTCAGCTCCCTTTTGGCTTCGCATTCTTCCAATCGTCTGGGTGATTCAGACATCCGGAATAGGACTCACCCGAACCCAGTTTCTGTCCTTTCTTCGAGCAGCCTTCCTCTCCGGCTTCTCGTCCCTCGGACCACCCCACGTATCCTTCTCGTCCGCTGGTGTACTCTTCCGCGATCTTGCCGTCCCTCGGATGCACCGAGCCCGTCGACTCGCTTTCCGTGCCGTCCTTCTCGTCCTGTCACGTCTTCCGCTCGACTTCTCGTGATCCTGAGCTCCTGCACACTTAGTCACAGGGTTAAACACACATAGGACCTAACCTAACTAGGTTGGTCACATCAAACTAGCTTGGGGCACCAACATAATGTATTATTTTACAAAATTTAATGGCATATAGTGTATCAACGTTCCACAGAAGCTCTACTTCTCGTGCATACCATATGCAAATGCAATGAAAAAGCAATATTCCCCAATTTAAGTTGTTTATAAAAATACAAGACTCAAATAATCGACATTTGGAGTTACTAAGTAGAAACTTATTTACCTGGGCGCTAGACATACCACATATTGTAAACATCAGAAGCCTTATACAAAATATGTTTGACAATTGGGACTATGATGCTAAGTGTTTCATCTTTCAAAATCAGAAGATTAGATTCAGAAGAAAAGATGTTATATTGATCTAGGACATCCATATCATTGCGATGAAGTTCCTCTGAAGCCCAATAAAGATAACATATATTTTCTCTTATATTAAATACACCATTTAGAACCACATTTGTATAATATATTAGAATTAGAGGGAATTACAACTTAAAATAAAATGACTTACCATCAAATGAAATGTGGAAAATGATGTTTGGCAAGTTAAGTTTCCTACAAATTATATAGCCAAAAAAAAATTAAAATTTATCAAAAAAAAAATTATTCACATTGTAAGAAAAAAATTGTTTGCCACTATTGTGATCTTTTATTTTTTTTTTAACTTCATTTTATTTTTGGCATTATTATTGTTCACTTTTAGCTGTTTGTAATTGGTTCACAAAGATATTCATAAATAGATGATGGAGCTGAGTTTGTAATTTTGTGATATTTTTTAAACAATCGTATGTATTCTATGCCAGTAAATAGGAACATTAGAATTAAGATCTGCATAAGGATTATTGAATTGTCTTAATCAATATGATCACTCTTACAAACCCAAAAATGCTTAAGCAAGACTACATCAATTGCTTACAAACCCAAATCCAATTAAAAGGACAAATCCATCATCCATCAGTCCATCATCCAACATGAAACTGACGTTGTAGTAGCTACTCTACTACAATATGAAACTGAAGTTATAGCAATTACTATCAGTAATTGCTACAACATGAAACTAACATTGTAGCAACTACTAAATAATAATTGCTATAACATGATCATTGCACATTATAGCAGCTATTATCGAGCAACTAATATAACATGAAACTTATGTCAATGCAACTACTGTGTAGTAGGGTTTGTACATGGTAACATCTATTGTGGCCCTAAACCCTAATAAAAAACTTGCAAGGTAGAAGGATCAAGGTATCAATCGACAAAATAATGTGCAAATAGAAAAATAGACAATGGAGTGGAAGTACTTGTGATCGAGAATGGAGGGGTGGGAGTGGCAATGTTGGGATTTTTTAGTAGAAATTTGGGGAGCTTCCAACCCGTTCGAGAAGAAGCTTACGACAGATAAGAAGAAGGCGGTTGCCAGGAGGTGTTACCTATGATGAAGGAAGGAGTGAGAGTGAGGTAAAAGATTTGGGAAAGTCAAGTGAAGCTTTTAAATGGAGGGTGGAAGGAGAGAGAGAGAATAAAAGGAATTTAATAATATAAAAAAAATCGAGCAGGAAAAGCCATGTGAGTGCGTCGCTCACAGTCGTGTAGGAGGCGTTGAGCAAGATATCATTTCTATATAAATTTTAGATTTTTCGTTTAATTTTTTATTTCCTTTATTATATGCTCTCTCTCTCTCTCCCCTCTCTTCTTCCGCGGTCACGAAGAAACCCAAAAAGTTTTTCTTCCGCTATCTACCAAAATATTCTCGTCTCTTGCCATCATCTCTTACTTCATCACCTACACTATCGTCCATCGACAGTCTTACATTGATACCGGCCAGGTCCAACCAGAATAGGAAAAGGAGAGATGGGCAACAACACCCGCTCTCCTTCAGGGCTGTCATTGCCTACCAAGGGCATGCGACACCGTTGTAATTTCTTCCTGCTACTGCACTTCTGCCTCAACCAGCAAGCAACTAACAAGAGGTCTCTCCTCTGTGAACAACAACAACCACCAGGAACGCTAGTGAGATTATTGTTCCGGCCGCCACACAGCAAAGGTGCTGTCCTGAATCATTGCCACATGGTTGTCCAGCAAGGTCGCTGCAGGAACCTCCTCTAGCACCGATCAACGGCCAAGGGTTGTAGGCCTCTTTGATTGGAGCCATTGGCAAGTTTTGTTGGTTGATGTGCGTAGATTATATATATTTTTATGCACTATTTGACGCACATCTACTGCATTTCATTACATATAATCTATGTTTATTGGACTCTATTCTATCATTATGACATACTTCCATATATTTTGTATAGAGATCTACTATTTGCTTGGTTTTCATTGATAGGATAGATTCTGGAGAGAAAATGGAGCAAAAATGTATGTTCAAGCAACTTTGGAAGAAGATGCCTAGCGACGTTGTCATGTTCATCAGAGCATATCAGGGTAAAAAAGAAGTCAAAATGGACCCAAATTACACCCATATGACCCTAACTTAATAGGGCACACGACCATGGGAGTTTCAACACAAGTTCACATAGGCAAAAGCCATGACCATTCATTTTATGCATGACCATGCAAAGCTCCATACTACAGTATGGACTGAAAGTAAAACGACCATAACTTTGTGCTCAGTTTATGTTTTGGGTTTATTTCAATTGTAAAATGCAGAGGACTTCAATCTCTATAACCTTTATTCAGACATGGCCATGTGATTCTGTATGGTCGTGCCACGCATGGCCATGCAAAGATCCACATGGTCGTGTAAATATCCTGACTACAACTTGGATCGAAAGTAAAATGCTCATAACTTTGTGATTGGTTAGTATTTTAGAGTGATTCAAGTTGGAGAATTCATAAGACTTCAAGTTCTACAACTTTCATTCAGACACAGTTATGTAATTTTGCACGGTCGTGCTTGCATGACCACGTGACTTTGGTTGTGTAAACCCCCACATGGTCGTGTGATTTTGGCCGCGTGAACCCCCACACGGCCATGCAGATTCACACGGCCGTGTGAACCCAGTCTATAAATAGTGGTTTTGCCCCTTTTCTCATAACTTTCGCTTGGGGCTCTGCTCGTATCCTTGGAGAAGGGTTCTCCCCCCTGGGAGAACCCTAGGACGTTCATATCCGCTGATCCATCCACCTCCGGAGCAAGGAGAGCAACCGAGAAGACCGACGCTTCATAGGTAAGCATCCTTTTCCTTACATATTCATGTATTTGATTGTGGATGCTATTTCTTATCGTCTCTTGGTTGTAAACTCCTTGTAATGGAGTAGATTCTCTAGATCTAGGATACAGGGAGTACTTATGTGTTATGTTAATGTATGAACTATGTATTTGGACATGTTCTTGTGATATGAAATGCTTATAGCATGTTCTATGTGTGTTATGTCTTTTATGTGTTTGACGAAATGTGTGAATGGTGTAAACATGTGGATATGATGGGTTTGTCTTTATGTTAAGGTTGCTACTAGGCTGGATAATAGGGGGATCCTTAGTGACAGAGGATACTCATTCAACTGGATATATTATGCTCTTAGTGACAGAAGTGCATTGATACTTACTCGCTTTCTAAAGTCAAAAGATCTTAACATATGGACTAATTCTTGTTAGAGCTTCTAATTGGAGTTAACACTTCGGTGTTAGTGTTAGTGTTAGTAAATGACTTGTGTAATATAGCTATCGTATGAACGGGGAGCCCTAGTGACAGGGGTAATCCTTTAACCAAACTTTTTATATTATCTATTCTATTTAGTAACATTGAATATCGATCACTTAGTTAGAATTCCTACAAATGTAAGTATAGAATTAAGGATATGAGCAATGCATTGGGACATTAACTAGCATCATAATAAAATAGAAATCCTAGCATCTATCCATCCACCCTCCAACTTCACCTTCTCTATTATCTCTCCCTTAATCTCTCCCTTTCTCTCTTACACTATATCTCTTGTTCACACAAATAACCTTCGTTTGTCTAGATAACTCATCGTGCGAAGTTAACTAGTGTTTAATCAACGGTCCCTATGGATATGATAATCTTATATATTACTTTGATATTTCCATACACTTGTGGGTGTATTATCAATACCCTTCGGTGCCGTAGGATTGGAGGTGAGGGATTGTTGTCGTCAATGTTTCTTCCAATACTTGCTTCATCAGAGAGATACCTCACTTAGTTGTCGTCGGGTTATGAATTCCGCTTGGCACTAAGACGAGTTGGTGATTCTCAATGCTTGGTGTCGTCAGGGTTGTGTATGTCATTGGACACCAAATCACTCTCTCGAGAAGTCATCTTCTCGCGTGTGGCTAGTACCATTTGTGAGGACGAGACTCGTGACTTAATGAAGTCGCTTTGAGGATAACTTGCGCGTGGATATGAATAGAGGCGAGATTTCAAAGCGTTGCTGGCTTACTCCAATTCCACTCCAACTGATTTTGATGAAGGTTAGCCTTGCCATAATAGCAAATGCTATCCATAAGGTTCGTTGACTAACTCACATGTATAAATTTAATTCTATAAAATTTTATTTCATGATAATGTTTAGCATATTGTATCTTGTATGTGTATGGTGAGTAGGATATAATAATTAGATTTTATTATTATTTTTTATTTCATCCGTTGTGTATGTTTGCAAAACAAGTTTTAGCATGCATCGCGTCAAGCTCCCTGACAATGGTATCGAGCCTGATTGTGCTTCGACATGAACATAAAATAGTTTTAAGAGTCATAGATGGTTGTCAAGTAATTTTGGATATATTTCCTACTTTGTTGAAATTTTTAATTTTGAAAAGTTTCCTAGTGTGTTAGGATAAATTTTTAATTTTGAAAAGTTTTCAAAATTATTAGAAATTGTAATATTGGAAAATTTTCCTAATTTGTTAGGAATTCCAAATTTTAAAAAAATTCTTAATTTATCAGAGGATTCCAAATTTGGAAAGTTTCCAAAATTATTAAAGAAATTTTAATTAAGAAAAAAAATCCAATTAGGAAACCATTTCCTAATTAATTAAATTTGAAATTAGTTTCAAATTTAATTAAGGAATTAATTCTTGATTAGAATTATTCTTTAATAAAATATGTCATTAGATTTGGAAATGGTTTCCTAATCTAATTAGGGATTTTGATTTATAAAAATCAAATCCTTAAAACATATTTTATTTCTAAATAAAATTATGACAACTATAACATTATTTATATCATGCCATATATGTATGGTATGTAGATACATTAGATATATGCATTAATTATGTCATGCGCATGTAGATACATTAGATATATGCATTAATTATGTCATGCATACGATGTTTATAGCATTATTTATGTCATGTGTGTGATGTGATATGTCATCATTTATACCATGTGTGTGATGTCATATAAATGGTACATTTGCACCGTGACGATGTGACTTAAATCTCTTACAAAATAATTAAAGTCTATACCTTCCATTAATATGATGAGAACCAGAGTTTGATTTCTTGTTTGGGTTGTAGGACTCTTTCCAAGCTCAATCTGAAATTAGATATGTTTAAATCATTGAGATATGATCTCAAGATTAACAGATTGACTTTAACTTGAAGCGTTAATTTGTTGAACTCTCTCCAAGGTTAATGTGAATAGAGGTAAAGTTGGGTGATATACATATGGTGTATACGTGTTAATGTGTTAACAATATGATGTTTATGCGAATATTCAATCAATTGATAGTATAATATGATAGTTATATATACGTGATACATAATTGGTATATTTGATACCTACCACTGTAGCTAAGAATGGCTTGTTGGACTTTATCTAAAATTTTTCTTATCTATGGTGGATATAAACTCATTTAGAGAAAACCAATGATCTCCTGAATTCAAAGTAAGTGATGGTGCAAGGAGCAACATAATCGAACATATGTTTTGACGTTGTCAAAGGTTCAAGTTAAGTCTTATTGTTATATGATGAATTGATCAAGTATTCATGATACTCAACTTGGAAAGTCCTAGTACGTCAGCTGAATCCGATACTAGGTAAGGAAAGTTTCAGCAGATCGTGGAAGCAGACAGGAAGTTCAAATGGGTCAAGTGGACCTGACATCTGACAGGTGGACTTGATAGGTCTAGAGGACCCAATATCAAGTCAAATGGAAGTCTTGACAGTCGATCTGATGCTGAGTAGTTAAGTCCAAATAGGTCTAGAGGACCCAATGCTTGGCAAATGAGTTAAAGTAAGCTCTTAGAGGGAGTGCAGTGAGGTTGTGTCTTGGTAAGGACAAATCTTAGGCACTGATCTAACTGAAGAAACTAATTGAGGTTTCTAAGTTAAGATCAAGACAGACCTTACTTTCTTATTCATCCATAATATATCTAATCTTGTCTTGCATGTTTATATTCTAACTCTACTTTTGTAAGGTAAATAGTACTAACACTATTTTGCAGAAAAAGTTGTTTTGTCTAAGAAAAAGGTGTTGAGTCGATGGAACCATGAAATACCAGATCAGTGAGATTCGATCCAGAGCACAAAAGGTAAACAATTGTTCTGTCGACATATCAAGTCTATTTAGTCGACGGAATGACATGATCTCTAGGATCAGGCGGATTTGATCAAGAGCAAATAGGGAAAGCAAGGTTCAATCGACAAATAAAAGCTTGTTCTATCGATGAAACAATGAGATTTTCACTATCGAATGGATCATATCATAGCAAACAAGGAACAAACAAAGAATCCATCAACAGATAGAAGGATTAGTTGATGGATCAGTTCACTCGACAAAACCTCTTATCAGTCAACAGAACATGACCTATAAAAGAAGCCCTCAAGCTCTGAGCCAAATACAACTCTTGCTTTCCAATTTTATACTCCTTCATTCACTACTCGTGCAAGCTACAACTTCTATGATACCGAAAGGCTTCCGACAACCCATGCTTCATCTTTTATTCATTGTTGTTAGCACATCTATTTTACTTATATATTGTATTCATACTTGTATCATCATTTCATCATTTAATGGATTGCTAACCAAAAGTGATCAACGATCGTGAGCATTAGAGTATGAGTCATCACAGGCTTCGAACCAAGTAAATAATTATGTCTTTGATATTGTTATTTTGACTGAGGGTGAGCATTCAGTTAATTTGGTAGTAAATTAACCGAATTAACTGAAAACTAATTTAATATTAACCAAATGAATCGAATTAAAGTTTATATAAAATTAATACAAAATTAATCAAATTAATTGAATTAATACTGAATTTATTTTAAAAAATTTAAATAAAATTATACAAAATTAATATCGAATAAACTGAATACTTATGATCCAATAATTGATATCAGAATAAGGTTGCTCTGAAAAGACTTAACCATCTTTCTAACTATTTCTTCTTTAAACTAATTTTTCTTTATATTATTCTTTATCCCAAACTACTAATCCCAAGATGAAGTCTTGGAAATCATGGTCATTTTTTTTATATTAGAATGGCAAACTCTCATCAAGAAGGCTACAACACAGTTCACCTACCCCTCTTCAATGGAGAAGATTTTAGCTACTAGAAGAGGAGGATGGAATGTTTTTTGAAGTTCGACATTGACATGTGGTTCAACATCAAAAAGGGATACATACCACCAAGCAATAATAGAGAACCACTAGATCTAGAGAAATGAGATCCAGAGATGAAGACGAAGGCTCAGATCGACTACAAATCAATAAACAACCTCCAATGTGGTCAAACAAAGGAAGAGCTAAACTGAGTCGGTCATTTCAAAAATGCCAAAGAACTGTGAGATCAATTAGGCAAGTTGCACGAAGGAATCGACGACTCTAATGTAACAAAGACAAATCTTCTTCTAAATTAATTATTTAATATTAAAATGTTACACAAAGAAACTATGACTCAACTACATGCAAGAATAAATGGCATTATCAACGGACTCCACCTCATCGGCCACCATCTAGAAAATTGAGACGTGATAAGGTATGTACTAAACTCATTCCCTCGAAATGCACTGTGGGCATCGATGGTAAATGCCTACAGAGTTTTGAAGGATCTTTTTATTATAAAATTAGATGAATTATTTTGTGCATTAGAATTACATTAGCAAACTAACACTAGCCAGACCGAGAAGGATATAGCCTTATATATAAAACAAGATCAAGGAGGCTAAATCTAATTCAAAGTAAAAATAAGAATCTGAAAGTGAGTCATATTTGGATTCAAATAATAAAGAAGAAATAGTAAACGTGGTACGAAGAATGTTTACTAAAATGAGTTCAACAGAAGGAACCTGAAGAAAGCATAAAATACTTCAACCATACCAAAATCATAGATAACTTGCTATGGATGTAACAAAAAGGGTCACTACAAGCATGAATGCCCTAACCTAATGGAGGAGAAAACCAAGTCTGCAAGCAAAAGGAAAGCACTCAAGGTTACTTGGGATGAATCGTCATTGGAGGAGTCGGATATGGAAGATCCAAAGAAATCAAGTCACCTTGCTCTTATGGCAATGAATGAAGAATCTGAGTCTGAGCACAAGTTGAACCACGGATCTGTATCTATTTCAGAAGGACCATAGGAAATAAATTTATTTTCAAAATTTCAAGTGCACAAAATTATTAAATGTTTATTTAAGAGATTAACTAAATCTGAGGCTTAGAATGATTTGCTACTTAAGAAAGTTAACCACCTTAAGGAGTAAGTCAACTTGAATCCCTCAATTGACAATGTTCAAGAGGGAACTTCAACTAAAGTTGTAAAACTTGAGGAAAAAAATTCTAACTTGAAAGATCAAGTAGAGGGACTCAATAAAATGTTGAAAACATTCAGCTTGGGCTCTAGGTATTTGAATAAGATGCTTGGATCTCAACGAGTTGTGTACAACAAATCTGGACATGGATATGAAGCTAACTCAAACAACAAACCTTATATGTCTTATTAAGACAAAATGTTAGAAACCAAATCCAAGCATGGGTTATGAAAACTTCTCTAACAAAGCAAGTAGAACTGAACCAATACTATGTACCATAAAATAATATTCATTATTTAAAAAATAAAATCTATACTTTAGAGCAACAAACTAGTTGTCAACTCAATAACTTGACCTACCCACTTGGGTACTTAGGATTAGATAAATCAGGGTTATTTCTAACTTGTTAGATTAAAGTCTAGTATTAAATTAATTCTCTGGGTGAGAATAACTAGACAGCTTTGTCTAAGGTACGTGATTACTTCTAATGATGTCCATATGACTCAAGCTCTCTGAAAGTGGAGAAATCCATCTTACAGTTTATCAAGAACAAGAACAATTATGTTAAAATAAGTACGGCTTGTAATAATAAAAGGTATAAATAAACACTTAGCCGAGCCAATTCGGAAGTCATGAGTGCAACACCCTTCTAAGAGGTTCCCCAGTGGTTGAGCTTCACGTTGTAGCTTTCCTTGTAAGCCCATAAAGTATGAGTAGTAGTAGAATAGATGATTTGAAGCTCTTTTTCATAGTGCCTTATAAAGACTGGCACCTGAAAGCCTTTCGAACATCGGAAAGCCTTCCAAACGCTCCTATTTA
>JBBPFQ010000057.1:4062410-4077970 GCA_037974815.1 Kaempferia elegans
GACATGCATTTTTTTTTATTGATATTATGTTGAGGCGTATATCCAACACTATTAACTTCGGTTGGATAGTTAAATTTTTCTTCAGGAACGACCTTGCAATCTTTACAAATATTTCTATCATTTTTCCTAACATAAAAAGTCAAATTGTAATTTATTATTCTTATTTTTTAATATGACCAAGTTTTTTTCTCTTTTCTTAGAAAATGTATTAGATAGTATAAGGTCATATGCTATCAAAAAATTCAATATAATTTTTTTTTCTTCATTGTTTATTCCAAATCCACAATCCCCATGTACCCTATCATATTTTTTATTTTTCGCTCTTACATATTTATTTAGATCACCTCATATTAAAATGATTTTGATTGATGGAATATTTTGTAATACCTTATTTAGATCATCCCAAAATTTAGATTTGATGTGTTCATCTAATTCTATTGAGGTACATATATGTTAATTATATTAATAGTTTTTTTTATTGCTACTATCTTGACAACTATAATCATACTCTTTTTGCTAACTACTCTGATTACTTTATCCTTTAGCAAACTATAGACAACAATACCTACTTCATTTCTTTTTTTTTATTTCTTCTTGTGTATTATAACTTAAAGCCTAAATTCTCTATCATCTTTACCTTTTCTCTTATCCATTTTGTCTCTTATAGACATATAATATTAACTTTTCTCCTAATAATTATATCAACTACCTCCATTTCTTTACCGGTGAACATTCCTACATTTCATGCTCCAAATCTTAGACCAATAATTTTACCTATAATATTTGTTATTATCCAATATATGATGTAATAACTTTTGTATATTTAACAATACAACTCAAGTTCTTATGGAGATGTAGCGGTTTTTGTCAATATGTTACACTCAAACTCTTCAACACGAACTTTTATATATTTAATATTATATCTGAATTCTTATGGATATGTAGCGATCATTATTAAAATGTTATAGTATGTGCCTAAAATGTTTTCCTTCCAAAGAAAATTGTTAGCATTAGCATAATAATTTGGTAAATTCATTCATTATTATTTATCTGAAAGTTCACGCTGAATGTAACCTCTCACTCTTTTTTAATCAGGAACAAAATAAAAACAAAAAAATGTTCTAGTTGTTTGACAATTTTAAAAATAAAGTGGAGCAAGTTGTTTTCCCCGAAACTATGAAAGAAAAATCCAAAGAATACATTTATTTATTCAAATTAACTTTGCTGTATAACAATACATTATGTACTAACGATAGTTTGACCACAATTATATTCAGATGAAAAATTTAAAAAGTTAATATTAAAATTTTAATAGAAACGAATTTTGCGAAGAGAGAACCCTTTCAACGGCATCTCTACTTAAGTAAAAAAATACCCTTTAAAAGACATCACCGATTAGAGATTTAGATCCACACACCTCCATGGCGATCAGAGCAGATCAGATCAATTCTCATCTCTATTTTTAAAAAAATTAAAAAAATATTTTTAAATTTCAGAGTAGACTTAGCATGTAGATCGAGCCCCGGTTTGACTCGCAAACCAAACAACCCAACATGATTTTGCATATTCATGGGTTATACCAAACATAAATAAAACCGACTAAGTTAGATCATGGTGGCCCTGACCGCCATGATTCATCAAGAAGGAAAATGTAAGGAAAAAAAAATTAAAAAGATTCTATTAAAAAAAATAGAGTAATTGTTATATATATATATTTTGCCACTAAAAGGTGAATATCATAGACCATTACTTGAGCTAAATGAAACTTCAAAATGATACACAAGCAACGAATATAATAGAGTTGTCTACCAAAAGCTCCAACTACATACACATACTAAAGACAGCAAAAATACATGGCATCGATCAAAAACAAACAAACAAACAAACAAAAAAAATCAGATGGTTGCAAAAACTAAAAAACATGATACATGTATCAAGACGATGCTGTTCGAGGCAGATCAGAATTTCAGAAATTGGAAACAACAAAGAAAGAAACCTAAACAAAGTCTTACAGAGCCGGTCAACCCGATGAACAAGACAATCTTCAGGTTGAGTCCTTAAGCAGAAGGTACAATACAGGCGGCCGAGATCCTATAAAAACTGCAGGGGGAAAAAAAAATCAGACATCATAGGCTGTGTTTGTATCGAATGAGGAAGCTGTTATTCTCTCAGTATTTCTCATGCTAATACTAGCTCAGATAATTGGAAAACTCTAAACTTTATACATATTGAAAGCACCAGAGATCTATCGACTTACTTTTCTTCTTTTGGGAATACTGAGAAACATACATCATGGCAAAACAAGTTAATGCATCAAACTACGCCTTTTCTCTTACTTTCTTCTGATACTATCAGTTATTTAACAGTTTCAACATCATGAACCACAGCTTTCTTGTTTTATTCTAATCAATGCCAATTAGAGGATAACTTCACATTGATCTTCCCCAAGTTGATCACCTACACTAGTTTAGCAAGTTTTCAAAGGAGAATCAGAAGGATTAAATTTTTAGGTTTCTGATACATGCATGGTAGCTATACTGCAGAATGCAGATTAGTAGCAACCAAAAAGATCTAATGCCTTATAAGTTAGTAGATAATTATGCCATAACTAAGAAGTGCATTCCCTATGTTCATTATTTTTCAACATTAATACTGTACCTGATATATCCATGAGGACTAGAGGAAGGCTTCACAAGTTGCCTTGTTGTGGCCTGCTATTTTGCACCTGCTGCAGAGTCGAATAGCAGTGTTAGTCTTGTTGGGATTAAATCTCTTTCTTCTTGGCCTTGCTGGTGGACGGCGAGTAGGAGGGAATGAATTAGTGCCAGAAAAGAAATCTATGCTTTCAATATTTGGTACTGCACGGACAGACTCTGAATAGGTCAATTGGTAGCAGTCAATTCTGAAATATCTTGAACAATAGTCATAAACATTTTTTTCAACTCGGATAAAGGCTGCAACAGCATGCAGACAAGGAAGACCAGAAATCTGCCACCTCTTGCAAGTGCATTCCCAACTTCCAATGTTAACGACAAATATAGCATTTCCACGAACCTCAAACACAGTGTCGGAGGAGCATAATACATTTAGCTTCCGAGCCTTTAACATCTCCTTTTGCAACTTTTGCTCCATAGCCGGTGTTAAGGGGCCTGCCCATGTATTGCATGCTGCACGCCTTTCTTCTATGACCTCTCCTAACTTGCTGATTATTGCATCAAACATATGAACTACTGATGATTCTCTCTTTGCCGGTATCCAATTCATAAATGAATCAACAATGCTTGATGAGAAATGATCATATCTAAAACCCTTGAAAATGGCATCTGACCAGTTTTCAGGCTTAGTAGCCAGAATCCACTCAGCAGCTTCTGCTGAAACATTTCTTATGCTCTCAATAGAAGCATTAAAATCCTCAATGCTGCAGGCTTGGGCAGCACGAGTAAAATCTCCAATCATTGCATCCTTCACTTGAGAAGACCATGGACCCTTCCTCAGTTCATTCTTAAATTCTTCTAAAAGATGATGCAAACAATAACAGTGATGACTATTATCCTCGAATACTCGGAGTATGGCTCCGTCCAAACCCTTCTGCCTGTTTGACACAAAGGTAATTGTGCGAGAGGTTGTTACAACACACTTCAACTGGAATAGAAACCAAAACCAACTATCATAATTTTCATCCTCCACTACTGCAAAGGCAACAGGAAAGATTGCATCATTTCCATCAACTGTTGCAGCAACCAATAATTTGTGTTGATTGGTTGCTTTCAAGGGAATCCTATCAAGAAAAAGAAGAGGGCGACAACCATGCTCAAAGCCATGAAGGGAAGCGTGAAATGACACAAAAAAATGACGGAACTTTGTATCAAGTGAAGCAGATAGCAAGGCAACACTGCCTGGGTTGGTGTCCAATATTTTTTCAGCAAACCAAGGTAGTTGGTTGTAGGTCTCTTTCATAGAATCTAAAAGCTCCTTCTGTGCTACTTCTCTTCCTCGCCAAACCTGAGAGTAGGTCAAATTAACACCAAAATCTTCATATATCTCTCTTACAAGATCTTTGGGCTTGCACTGTGGGCTGCAATGCAACTTTTCCTTGATAATTTTGGTGAGCCACTGGCGTGTTGCCTTTCGTTGACCATTTCCACCATTGCAGGTGTGGACATTCGTCATTTTTTTGATGACGAACTTCAACTTATTTGATGTTTCCGAAGCATGAATGCGCCAAGGACAAGTTTCTTCAGCACATCTTACAGTAACTCTACTGGATTCATTCTTAACAAATTTATATGCAAACCCTTTACCAATAGCGTAATTACACAATTGAGATCGAAAGTCCTTGGCATTATCAAATTCCTGTCCAACTCCACTTATGATAGTGTCCCAGTGGGAGCTTGAATTAATAGGTCTGACATCTTCAGTAGCGACTAGAGATGTAAAAAGAGGTGTACTTGGATCAACCAAGATGTTCCCAGTTGCCCTAGAAATCACACTTAATCAGAAATAACAATGATTTTCATTTATAATTCATTTACCTATACTTTATATTATTCACTCAGGGTAAGTACCTTTCATCAACCATATCAATATCCATAATCCTTTGCCTGGAATCGTCCAGAGTAGCAGTGGGGGTAACAAATGGAATTAGAAAGCCGTCAGCATTTGTCCTAGATGATTGTTGCCAATAAAAATAACAATATATCATCAGAAGTTGTACTTGCAATGGATCATATCAATTGCAGTAAAGAACACAAGGAAGATCCAAAAAGAAGTAACATACTTTGTAAAACTTACCAAGGAATATGCTGTTAGGTACTTCTAACAAGAAGGTAAATAAAAGTTAAAGATGGAATTCAACAAATAATGTGGAGAACATTTTCTGTGAACCAATCAATGAAATAACTGGTGAATGGTAATGGATTGTAGATATAGATGCTTCAAATAAAACATCTGTGGTCATTCATTATCCTTTCCAACTTAGTAAACAAATGTATCTATGTTAACTAGAATTTCTCACACAATAAGGTCCAATTTCGATCAAGTTAACATTTAATCACCTCGTTAAAAACAAACACAGTTGTACGTGTGTCAACTTCTAGAATTAAACACTTTTTTTTTTAATGGTTTTACCATGTTTTAAAATTTTAACATGTTCCTTTTGGTGTTTTCATATTGAATTACTTGGCATATCTTCAAAAACAGGAAATAGAAGTGAAGGTAGGTTGAAGAGCATATAAGGTGAGAACTTTATCAACCACAAACAAGAAAATGTGATAAATAAATAATTTAATTATTATTAGTGATATAGTTTTGTAAAGATCTCAACGGATGGAAAGTAATTATTTAGCCAACACTAAATAGTTGAGAGATACTGATTCACAGTTTGATGATGATGAGGCAAAATTATAAAAGAAACAAGGAGAATAATGAAGATGCATGCAATAACGAGAGGGTAAACTATAATTAATCCTAATTATAAATTGCAAGCATTAAAAGGAGAAGATATGCGAAATTTTTTTCATAAAATCAAATAGTCGAACTTCTAAAACCTACAAAGGTAAGTTTACCTGTGATCGTTGTTTTCAATTAGTTGCTTTTGGAGATTGTTGTCAATATTTCCAGCTGCACTGGGTATAACATTTGGGTCACTGGGTTGAAAAACATTGACATATGTTTTAGTTATCCTGAAGAAGCAAAAGCCTTTTAGGCTATTCAATATATATTTTAACTGAACAAGTCATGAGAAATTCATAGTAGCATTATTTAACCTTTTTGGTTTTCCATCTTGAGCATTTGCAGCAGTGCCAATGTTTGAGGTTCCAGAATCAGCTACAATCATCCTACATGAAGACTATCTATTGTGAGTTCCAATCATGTTTGAAGTGCTGACCAATTAGCCAGCATGTTATTCTCTTCAGCAAATTCTGTAAGATATACCTGTTCTCCACCTTGTTTATGATATAAACCTCGGCAGTCAAAACATTAGAAGTAAAATCAATCATCCGAGCTAAATCCTTGTTATTAGACACTGTGATAAGTGTTTTAGTGTTGCCCGGGAGAAAATATTTGATGGACATACTGTTTACATCTACATTGAACACACTAGTAAGTTCAAACTTAAAAGCATCAAAGCTCATGCCATGAGCTACTTCAAGTGCATGAGCTTCTCCACCAGAATATGTCATAGATCCATCACTATTATTGACAAATTCACCACCATATTGACAAATAGCCACTATTCTTCGATGCTCCTCCATACTGTTCTCTATCCACCTACATGTTAACACACACCAAACATCAGACAAACTAAAAGAAATAAATAATATATACTAAGCAAATAGCCATAGCTGTAGAAACCAACACAAACAAACATAATACCAAAGGTTCCCATGTGAGATTCAGTTGATGTCAAAAATGAACCATCACTAGTAATAGCATGGACAGCAACAGAAATGGATTGACGGCTAGTGTGAGGTGTTGCCACCATGGACAGCAGCAGAAATAGTTCCAACATACTAATCTAGCATCCAGGACCAGTGCAGGCAAATCAAGGATCTTCAAATGAAACTCTAACAGAGTCACAACAATACTTGAGCAGTGAAATCAGCATCACCATAACAAAATAAACAATTGTGCCACTGAATTTAGCAGGCTATGCTGCAAGAGATGCATTTAAAAAATAGGCCTTGTCTGTTTCAGATTTTTTAAAAAAGAAATTTAAGCATAAAACTTAAAAGCTAAAAAAAATATAAAACAAATATTGAACACTGATATTTTGTGAAAAGTACCCTTTTGATTTTCTATAGTTACTTCAATGATAGAAAAATAGGACAAATTTCTTGGAAAGCTAAGACTAACTCCATGCAGTCTTCCCGGTTGGAAAAGTAGGGGGATCAAGAATGAAAAGCAAAGAAAATGTATTTTCAAAGGGTAATAAAAGAAAAAGGTTAGGCTTTCAATATGGTGCACAATATTTTTATTATCTGACAACTCCAGTCACAAATCATTTTTCTGAAATCATCCTCCAAACTAAGTCGAGCCCGATAAGGTCTTCCCAATCCAATAAATAGAAAACAAATAATAGAAGTTTGCCGCAGAGCAGTAGAATTATCGATTTAGCGTTCACAAATAATGAGTAGGTGGTAATCAAGAAGGGAGCAATTACTGTGAATCGATTACACGAAGAGAAACAGAGAGATAGAGAGAAAACCTGGACGCGGAGGGAATCCGGCCGGAGAAACAGCGACGGCGGCGGCAACTTGGGTGGGGGGATTTGGAGATGTCCGAAAGAAAGGGGGCTTAGGGCAAAGATCATCATCGGGGGTATGGTTTTATATCTTTTGCATTTATCACCTCCTCATGGGCATATGTGTAAATACGCATCACGAAGAGGGTGAAAAGGCAATTTGCCCTCGCTCTCGTAAATAAATTACGAATTAATTTCAAAAACCAACCCGATTTCTTTTTAATTGCCCCAAAATCGATTTCTTTTAGATTTATCTTCTATTTTATTTATTTTTCATTAAAAAAATTTAATAGCTGTTTCATCTAATCATCTGATAAAAAATCTAGAAACAAATTTTCAGTTGTATAAATTATTTATCTTTTAAGAAACAACTGAAATATTAAAAGGTTTCTGTATCTGTTTGATAAAAGGAATATGAAAAAAGTGCCATATTTGTAAGAACCCATTCAGTTTATTCATATTGAGAAATTAAGTCCTTTAACTCTTTTTTTATCTTTTTCAGACGAAAAATAATTAAGTTTAATAAACAATATAATTATAATCTTGAAAAATGATGGGGAGAAAGGTAAAAGAGGGTTGCCAGAACTAAATCTCTTTTCCTTCGTCGCGTCTCTTCGCTTCGTCTCCCATCTCTCGGCTGCTTGCTCCGTCGTACTGAACCATGGCGCTCTCGCTGGGATCCACCTTCTCCCTCTCCCTCGCAAGCCCCTTTTCGGCTCTTCCAGGCCAAGCCGCTAAACCTCCCTCCATCAGTAGCAGGTGTGTTTTCTTTTCTCTTATCAGTAGTTGGCCGACTCCACCACAATCCCATTGTGTTTTCTTCCTTGTGCAGTGCGGCAGGCAAGATGTTTCTGAACACCAATAGTATTGAGGTAAAGCAAATGCACGTGTACGCTATGCGTTTTCAGATTGTGTGCATTTCAATCTGCATCCTAGGTTTTAAGTTCGTGGGCGAGGAAAGAATTGGCAAAAGAGTGAAAAGGAAGTAATATATTTGCGTTGAGACTAGAATGATTGGTTATCTTCCTTTGGTTACTTTTCTCTGATTCTATTCTCATGCAAATATAGATACGTGATGAACATTATCTAGGAGACTGCTAAAGTAATTCTGGACTCGTATGTTTAGATTTTGGATAGTGGCTTATTGTCAGTTCAAAAAGAAACCCTTCGTGTATTCTTCGTACAGTTGTTAAAGTTTAGGATACTATTCAGTTTGGGGATAACACGACTTTTTTTCAACATTTTTTTTTTTTTGAGACCAAATAACTTCTTTAAGGTTACTAATGCAGTGTTCAGGAGTAATACCAAGCTTAACTACTTGTCTGAAAGCTAAGTTTTTATCTTGACTGGTGATTCACCTGAAGGTGTAGCAAGATATGGTTTTACAATGTCGATCCTTTAGCCTACTGAAATTATAAGACATGTAGGAGCTTGACTGATTGATAGTTACCTAGAGTGAAACATTACTGTCAGGAAACAAAATCACTTGCCTGCCCATTGATCAACAGGAAAAATGGTTCAAAGACATCTTGAGAGTAACATTCTTCATCAGATCATAGAATCAAAGACTTTCTAATACTTAAGTGATGATTGAACTATTTGAATTGAGGTTTCATCTAACATCTCAATGATGAGTTGCAGAAATATTGGTTTATTTGTCTGAACCTAGGATTAATTCCTGAAGCTGTTTTAATTGAGAATGTTGTGTTCAAACAAGAATGATCCATTTTTCTTGATTCAAAGAAACCATTGCAAAAGCATTTGTAATTCTTCTTTTCCATTAGCTTACATGGGAAGGCACTTTGTAAACCTTGATGTTGATTGTTCCTACAGAAGAAACATTTACGTCAGTTTCAAAAAGCTACCAAGGTACTCGCATACTATGGCTTGACAAGCCCTCCATATAAGCTGGTAAGATAGGAGTTTAATATTAATATCCTCCAAAAATCATACTTAAACCATGTATTGCATACTTAGCTTTCTTGTGTTGACTTTTGAGCCTATTGTGCTTTCTATTTGATGCTAGGATGCGCTGGAGCCTTACATAAGCAGGAGGACCCTGGAACTGCATTGGGATAGTATTCATCGAGGATATGTAGATAGCCTGAACAAGCAACTTGCCAATAGCACCTTGTATGGATGCACAATGGAGGAATTGATCAAAACCACATTCAACAATGGCAACCCACTGCCCGAGTATAATAATGCTGCTGAGGTAATTCTTGCAATTCTACTTCTTAAAATTGTATGTGATACTTATCATACAAGATTATTTTGCTCTCCCAGTTCATAATTTTTTTAATATCTGTTAAGAAAAATATATATTCCACATCTTGCAAAAGGAATATTACGTGGATATATAGCATGGTTTTAATTATTGAGTTGGGCTCGCTGGTATGCCAGAATCCATGAAATGGCCAATACACGAGCAAATGGTTGGAACTTCACGTCACTGAGAGCCTTCCCCTGCGAGGAGATTTCAATCACTTAGTGTCTTCCTCGAGAAGCTCCAAGTTGTTTGCATATCAAAAACAGTTTCAATCATGTCACAAGGATTCTCCTCCTCTAAATCGTGTTGTGAGCACCCTCCTTTGCACCAAAACTCTAGTTTTACCCTTCCTCCTTGAATGTTGGCTTGTGAGAGTGATGCCAATACTAATCATTCCAGCATTTTTCTTCCCCATGACACCTCATCTTGTTGCAATTTTTGGTCTACTAAATTGTATTCAATTTCAGAATGGTTGGAGCAAATACTTGGATCTCTAACTCACAGTTTCAGTTTTCATGCATACATAGACATGAACCACACAAGCTGTAGAGGCATCAATTAACCAATTACATATGTTTGCAAGCTAGCATAGTTCACTGTACTTTGGTTATATAACCTTGGATCTGATATTATACAGATATGGAACCATGATTTCTTCTGGGAATCTATGCAACCTAATGGCGGGAAATTGCCTTGGGGAGGTCTACTTCAGCAAATTGAAAAGGACTTTGGCTCGTTTTCTAACTTCAGAGATGGCTTTGTACAAACAGCAATAACATTTTTTGGATCTGGTTGGGTGTGGCTTGTCTGTGAGTTAATTCTTTATATTTAACTCCTGCTCAATTCACCTCCCTTCTGTTATGTATCTATATGTTGCTAGTTTTTATGTGCAAATTATCTAGGAAAGTTAAAATGAAAGCTTGTATATTATTGTCACTAATCTTTTCTGTTTAATTGCATACTTTGCGACCTAAATTGGGTGATTTTTTGGTAAGAAAGAATTATTCTTTATTGAGTTGTGTCATGCTTATCGAGTCTTTCTGAAGAAGTTATACTAGTCTTTTAAATCAATTGTTGTGTTCTTGCTTTCTCAAATCTTCATTTTGGTTATCTAATCGCCTTCTAGTACAACAATTGAAGTGTTGAAAAGGAAGAACCCAATTGTAAGGACCCAAATTTGTAATTCAGTTGCTCTCACATTCCATTTCAGATGAGTTGGGGAAATGGAAGTGGAGAAACTTGAACATATTGCCTTAGATCATATTCAGCATTAGATATGTTTTTTTTAGAAAAAGAAAACATATTCAGAAATTTAAATGCACTCAGAAGCACCTTTGGAACAACTGCTATTTCATTCAGAATGATAAGAAAATATTTTTTACTTTAGGTAAATAAAGTCTGTCTTTCTTTAAATCTTGAATGAGGGAGAGTGAGTTGAATTCTTCTTTTATGCAGTGAAAACTAATGAAAAAAAGCTCTCTATAGTTAAAACATCAAATGCAGTCTGTCCTCTTGTTTGGGGTGATATTGTAAGTTAACCTTCTAGTCTACTGCTTATTTCTTGCAACCTGTTTCTTAATATTAAAAACAGTTCCTCTTTGTCTTTCCAGCCAATCATCAACCTGGACATGTGGGAGGTAATAATCTGAATAATCTGCCTTTTTAAAATATCACTGGCATCATGTTTAAAGCAATAGATTGATAATCCTTTTATTTTTTACACGTGGCAGCATTCATACTACTTGGACTACAAGGTATTGCAAATCTGTTCTGCTAAATAAATTTATATCACTAAATTCAGACATTTCTTCCTTTTCATCAATGTATAATTTAATAGATACTTTGAGCAGGATGACATAAGCAAATATGTTAACAATTTCATGGATCATCTTATTTCCTGGCATTCAGCCACTGCCCGTATAGTTCGCGCAGAGGCTTTTGTGAATCTCGGGGAACCAAAAATTCCAGTTGCATGAGAAGCTGGAGTTTTATCCTTGCGATGGATTTCACTACCTGAGCAACTGAAATCTACAGGTAAGATTTCTCTCTTCTAATCTTTTATTTGGACTTCAGAATTTGCAAAATCTTTTTTCTCTTTGAAAAATATGAACTTCTTTGTGTCGTACAACACTTTCACTTCCAGCTAGCAAAAGCCATCACAAGATTTAATATTGGAAGTTAAATCTCTTTACAAATATATAATACAACATTTTGCTCTTCCAGATTATTCAGGAACCAAGTCTTATGATTTCAATCACAAAAATGTTGTTAGGAACCGTAGAACCAAGAGTATGTGCTGGGTTTATTAGTGCTTCGTGAGATAGGCCAAATTAACAAAGTTCATGCTATGCCCGATCACAAGGGAGCGCACATGCTACATGGCTCCTGAGGAAGCTGCATTTACGGAAGTTGAGATTGGTGGAGCTACACATGATGCCTATGGAAACACACGTCGATGCAACCACACACAATCAGATTGTAGACAGTCAAGCCTTCATGGTAGGATATGGACACAACGTAGGTTGTGGAGGTTCTGATTTCTGAGACGTGACAACTGGTTGTTGTGAAGGGAGCCTGATTGTGTTCCATCGTGTGAGCAAATAGTCATGAACTAGATCATAGAAGATAAATGGGACTGCAATAGGTTCGGGTGATGAGTTTAGTGGTCTATATCACACTTAGGAAGGTATGAAGAGTTTTCCTTTCTTTAAGTCAATATAGCTTTAACTATTTATTTTGCCATGAATGTGATGTTATATATAGGTTAGAAATAAGCAGGGCAAGCATCATCCAGTGGAAACATCTACACCTATGATGCAGGAGATTACAAGTTCCCTTAAAACTGTTCGATCTCCTCCTATTTCTCCTTGGACAAAAGGTAGGACAAAGAATAAGTGAAGTGAGGCCTACCAATCCTCTCAATGGTTGGAAGGTTCACTCTCTACTTTCTCCTCCCATAACCCACAACTTTTGGACTCAATATCAAGCCCATACACTTGACAACTTGGTTCAAAGCCAACTTTGATGAGATGTTGCAGAACCCACTTGAGAGTAAGCCATATGGTTTGAATGATGATGAGTGAAGTTGGAGGGTATTTGTAGAATCATCTAAGCAAATTTTTAACCTTTTTTTTAAGAGGTATTTTCTTCAAAAAATTTCTGTTGGGTTGCAACGGAGTTCTTCCATAAACTTCTGAGCGTAAGAGCTATAAACATCCTTCCTGTAGAATGTGACTGGTGGCCAAGCCACTGGGGGAGACCACACGATCATAGGTAATGCTATGCCACCTCACAATGGAGTCAATATCTAGACACAATCTGATTGTAGATAGTTGATTCTTCATGGAGGAAGACATGGGCAGTCAAGGTTACTAAGGATATGATTCTCGAGAAGCCATGGCTCATGATCAACCGAGGATGTTTCAATATTGCATGAATTTTGTAGGGATCACGATCTAAATCTCTGTGGAGAAGTGTGGCCTCTATGGGTGTGGACCCAAATTGCACTTGGGAAGTTCCTGTCATTGGAAGCTACTCTTAGAATACTTTTCCAAATATTTCCATGACTATGATGCTACAACACAAAAATCAGCCACAGGCAAGGACTGTCATGATTTAGTACAAACAATTATACTTTATGCCTTGTGGTGTGAGTTCCCTCAAGTTAGTTCTTCAATCACTTTCTCCTCTTCCGGTCCAGTCATCTCAATCATCAGTCAGAAAGTATCCTCCTAGATTACCCTCATAAGCCCTCCTCCCTTTACTTAATCTCAAACCAAGCACCTTACTAGAATCCTCTGTAAAGACAATGCCTGAGCTCATACACTCACTACACTGGTAATCTTAAAGGTAATTTTTTGGAATGGTTGGATAAGTTTCAATTCACACTAATTCCGGCCAAATTATTTACAGCCCACTGCACATCTAAAACATATTTACCTGAACAATACAACTGCTTCTCCCACATCAAGTCACTATACTAGCTAATATTGCCTTTGCTATTTTTCACTTCTTCCAGGAATGCATATTATGTATGCATCTCATGCTCCATTGGTGCTGTACATTCGAATCCTAATTTAAGCAGAGGACGCGCAGAAGGAAGTCATGAAGCTCGGGATCCTTGCTCAGTACATCTGGTACTGCGCTTGAGAAATAAAATGTGTGGAATTTTTAGCTTGGGTTTCATCTTGTATGACAGAATTGAAGTTGGAACTGCTTGTTCTCAAGGTGCTTAATTAGGCAGTAGAGCTAATGAATTACTGAAGTAATGCTCGTGGTTTTGGCTATATGTTGATTCAATTCAGAAGCAACTGTTGCCATCTCTCTTTTGCTTGTTTGCCTTTGATGTGTTTCTTCAGTGGCTATGTAAACTTCTCAAGTTATCCAATTGATCCAGCATTAAAAGGGCCCAAACCGTAAGAAACATAAAATTAAAAATTAAAAATAAGTAAATGTAAGTATATTTATATTTATTTTTTATACTTTTATTTTATTTGGATTTTAAAATGATTAATACCGAATTAACCGATTTGGTTAAAAAATATTCGGTTAGTTCTCGGATACTTCTATTCGGTTTTTTTTTACCATTTATCTATTTGCCCTAGTCGCTCTTCGTTCGACTTCCATCGTGCTCTAGTCGGAGACCAATTCTGCTGTATTTCTTCTCGGGATCTTCTTTTTTGCATTCAAAATTTTGTTGCAGGACTCGCAAGTACCTCGTCTTGCCAGCAAGCTATTGCAACTCTTGCATTTGTTATTTGCATCGGTCTTTGTTCTTTTTTTTTTCTTTATCCGGAAGGTTGTATTCCGCTTGAGGTAGATCTCGATAACGTAGGCTGGATCTCTCTTGGTGCGACGATAGGGAGAGATGGTCGGAGGAGGAAGCAGGAGGGACGATGGGTCCTTGAAGATTAATAGTACCAACGTGTTCGCGGCGCTCGAGACTCTCAAAAAGAAGAAGTCGGACAAGGAGTCGAAGAGCAAGAGAGCGTCTCAGAGTCAAGCGAAGGAGCAAGAACAGCAAGTCTTCTGGGCGCCGGCACCGCTGACGACCAAGTCATGGGCCGATGTCGGCGATGACGACGACGACGATTACTATGCGACTACAGCGCCGCCAAAGGCTGTTTGGGGTGCGTCGGAGCAACGCCGTATCAAGGAGCTTGAGGTTTCCGTAGAGGTGGTACGTCTACTGTATATCTTCGTTTGAGTGTGGATGCTTGTGTAGTTGCTATCAATGAAACCTACATTTAGTTGATTTCTCTTTCGCAGAATTCTTCTGCTTAGAGTTTTCCAGTCATTGTTGTGTTTCTTAATCCTTGTCATAATAAAATTACCTAGATAGTTGTGATTTACAGCTAAAACCATACATAGAAATTTTCACTTTTCAGATTACTTCAATGGTTTTGATTTTATGATCTGCTAGTTGCTGATCCCTTTTTATTGTGCCTGATTGCAATTGCTTACATATTCCTTTATACTGTGCCCAGTGCTAGATAAACTTGACTTTGTTTTTAGATGTAACTTAGAGAAATTGAATTGTTTTGGTGGATTGGTGAAGTAAATCCTAAGTGTTTATTTTATTTCTGTTGGCTTCTCAAACAGAGTATTTTCCTCTATGAAACACTAAATTCTGTTGACCCACCACCGACAGCTTGAATCCGTCTTTTAGTAACTTGATTAATCCACTTGCTTAGACATATATGTGTTAGTCATTTTAAGGTTAATATCATCTTATTTTATTTTAATATCACTTTAATGTGAAATTTAATGCAGGCTATCTAGGTCCTGTCTATTGTATTGGCACTGTGTAGTTGGGTTATCATTTACTGGCTAAAATTTCCTTTTAGAACTTCTTGGTGTTTAATTTTGTACAATAGATTGTCATACAAGCATGGGTGTATGCCATGATAAGGCTTCAGGTGCAATGTAGTCCACTTGCACCTTCTAGTTGTTGCATTCTCGCAACTGAATATATCAAGTTTGTTTCCAATTTTGTATAAAGAATTTACTTTTATTTGAGCCTTTTTTTACACAATGTTCTTTTCAGAA
>JBBPFQ010000057.1:4181583-4192911 GCA_037974815.1 Kaempferia elegans
ATTTAACTTTATTTTTGCAGCATCTTTTAAACTTTATAAGTAATTCATTCGAAAACGTGAAAAAGTCACGAGCATTATTCACCCCACCTTCCCTTCCTATAGCACTTTCAATCCTTCAATATCTAGATCAACTCTGAGTATGACTAGGTCGAGACAGACCGAGGGATGGATACCCAAGTTATACTTGGGGTGCCTTGAGTTTAGAGGTACACTGGACACGACCTGCTTGAGAGGAGATCACATATTAAGCATCATTGGTCATTCCTCTTATGAACGAGTGTAACTGATTTTTTGGCTTGAGACCTTCATTTATTCTATGTGTGGAATTATGTACTTTGACGTCGTTAAAAGCAATCTTTAATTGGATTTTGATTGATGCGGTAGTTGGGTGTATGGCAAAGCATAGAGAAAATAGTGTTGAGTCAATAGAGGATTCATCACTCTCTTAGATTAGGGAGTTAATATCCTGATTGCCTGATAGAGATATTAGTGGCTCGAAATCCATGGCCATGGAAGGAATGATTTATCATTCAAGGGGAGTTTATTATATCTTGGAAATCAAGTAAACAATTAATTTGGTAAAGATGCATAGGTTAATTGGGATGTAGGTTAGATGAAGAGATTAAATTACAAAGTAATCGGTTCATGGTGGTTTATAATTTATGACTAATATTTATCACATTGGGTGAATAAAAACTTGTTAGACGGTTACCTTAGTCTGGGCATTGGTTACACTACCTTTGTGTATAGGACCTAGAAGGTTGCTTGCATAACACATAGATATAAACATTATCTAGAATTAATTATTTTAGTGGATACTATAATTAATTAATTTATTATTTCTGAATAAGAATTAATTATATTATTAATTAATTTTGAAATATTGGAAGTTAGAATGGATCAAGAACAAATATCTAGCTATTTCTCCAAGTCTTCCTTTGAGAGAATTTGGATAGTCACAATCATGATTAAGAGGGTTCTAGAAATTAAAATTAGACTGAGCTATAATACATGACTGTCCTCATCTAAATCTAGATCTCAAGCAGCTAAGATGATCTGTGTAAAAAACATCCATTTTAATTTTCCCTCATTTTAATCTCATTTGATAAATTTTATACCTTTTAAAAATAATAATACAATATATATATATATTTATTTATTTATTTATGCATAAAAATAATTTAAGGAGATAAAATAGATAAATGTGCTCACGTACATGTGGAGGAATTCGAATCTATGAAAACAAATTATTTAACATTTTAATATAATTCTAAATATATGAGTAATTAATTCTAACAGAATTAATCAAATGATTTGTTCAATTTAAATTATATAGTTTTATTATTATTAAATTATTTACAACTTACCCTCTTAATTACTTTACAACTGAAATTTACATTTCAATTATCATTTTAATTCTCATTTAATGAATCAAAACTATTCTCAATCAATTTATCAACCAATCATAACTTTTCTAATGTCATGATTTGAATTAAAATATTTAATTAATTAATCCATTTTTTTTTCTTCTTTTTCACAGCCACCCTTAGGTATCTTAGCCGGTAAATATGAGGGAGGCAACTGTATGGAGGCAAGTTATAGGAGAAAATCAATACAACAATAATAATTAAGTTTTATCTCACTAAATGAGTTGGCTATATAGATTCTTTTATACCATTGAACACTATCTCTTAAAAATAGATTTATAAAAATTAAAGTTGATGGATGATGGAGCTAATGAAGTGTTGGAGAAGGTCAAAAGCTTCAGACCGCATGCATCTACTACTTGATGTCGACGTACCACAAGAACTCGAAGTCAATGAAGTTAGTGCTCGACTGTCATCTTCGCCTTTTTGGCCTTTTTTTTGGTGGCGTTCCTTGCTAATTCAAGGTTAGATTAATTCAGAATTAGACCTATTCAGCTGATGCACTGTCAAAACCCAACAGATAACTCAAAAACCTTTTAATGCAAATACAGAATTTGGGCTGGGCTATAGCTCAGGATAGCCAATGCATAGATCCGTCTCTGATCATGATGATTCTTGGTGAGTTGAGAAGCCACACTCTTGATTATTATCTTGAAGAATTCAGATAGCAAAACCCATCATCTTCTCTAAAAAAAAATTTTACGAGACACCTCTTCATCTTCCTTAGAGAGTTGAAGAGTCATGTTTCTTCATCTTCCTTAGAGAGTTGAAGAGTCATACCTCTTCATCTTCCTTGAGGATATAAGTAGCCACCCTTGGAAGATTTGGAGATGAACTCTTTCTCCCCTTCTCCTTACAACTTTTGGCAACCTACTCTCCTTGGAGACACATCTTTTTCCCTTTCTTCCATTGAAAGAGATCCATAGTGCTTCCAAAAGGTTTTGTCGATCCAAGAGGTTAGTATTTAGCGGATCATGTCTAGTTCATGATCTAGTGTGCGTGGATATCGCTAGAGTCACACATACGACTCTTATTTGTTTGTGATATCGTTTATGTCTATCAAGGACTACGAGGATGTTTCATTTCATGTTATTTTGTTTAAAATTATATGAACCATGAAGCGATCCATATTAATTAATTAAAGATATTCCTCTGCTACCAACAAGTACTTGCTGAAGAAAGACTCGGTTGACAAATTCACTACCTGACGCATTTGAGTTAGTATTTAGTTTCTATAAATGGTTCAATATGCAGCTATGTGATAAGATTTACTTCCTGATAAGTCTTCTGAAGTTCTAGAAAGGTAAGAAGCTCCTCAAAAGTGAACAATAAAGAACGGGAGTGGGTGGGATCAATTTCTGTTCTTCCATATGTTAGTAAAGTCTTCACTTTGTTAGGATAAATTATTTACTACTGTCACCTTGAATCCCAACAGGATTACAGGAGTGGGTGGGATCAGTTTTCTATTTCCAATTTAAATTGAGTTAAACTGATTTCCTATTTATGGAAAAAAAAAGGTCCCTTGTTAATAACTGATCGCTTCACATACTGCTTCATTCTTTCTTACTGGCTATCCATATTAATGTGTGATTCGGTGGCCAGGCAATTAGGAGATAGTTAACACTTTCAAAAATTCCTCTTCAAATGGCTGGCATGGCTCAGAGTTTGATTATCCCAGTCTAGGTTAGAGTTTGTGTTAGGAAAAACGTATTGGTTGTGCCATAACACAATGCCACATGCCTTGCATACACATTATGATTTTGTTTGCAATTATTCTTTTGTCTTGCATAAACTCAACAAATTTGCACAGTAAAGTATCATGGGTGTTTTCTGGGAAATTACATGCAAACATCTAAAACATGTCTTAGGTAGACTGATATGCCTTTCTGCAATTATGTGGTATTTTTTACTGATGTTTCAAACTTTCCAGGTGGGTGGACTCTTTGCAATGTTGGCATCCTACTATTTACTCTTGCAGGGGTGGGCTACAAGAACAAATTCTCCATTTTGTATCCATTACAAATTGAAGATTTTAACTTAACCTTTGCTTCTCTCTCTCTCTCTCTCTCTCTCTCTCTCTATCTATCTCTCTCTCTCTCTCTTAACTGTAGCATTATAACATAGCCTTTGCTTGGGGACGGCTGTGAGGGACCTCTGGAACGTGCGTAATCACCTTTTGCTACAGAAACATGGTCATTACTTTTTATAGAAATTTGATGAGCTAGAAGCCAATGCTACTTGACTTATTAATGGTACTCAGATAGCTTTGACAAAGAATCACTTGGACAGGCAAAACCAGCTTTAGAACTCAAAGAATTAGTGGTGCCCATTTCGGCTGGTATTTTATCAGCATTGAGGAGGGTCATTGCACGGCGTGTATCTCTCAGGGTACTATTAGTTTGTCTTTATAAGGAAAAAATTGTTAGCTCTTAAATGAAAACTATTTGCCATCTTTATTTTTATTTTTTTAAAAAAATTATCATCCTTATTAGAAAACTTTTTTTTGTATTCTCTCATAAGTGTAATTTTACTAGAAAATTATGTGCCATTTTTATTATAAAAAAACATTTACCATCCATATTGATCTTATATGTAACTAAAGGTTAAAGAATTTCATTAGCACTAATCATTTATTAATATTTATTGTAGAATCAACTTAAAAGGAGACTTCATGCAATGAGTGTTGCTTGTGCGACATGTTTTCTTTTTCCTCTTGCCATGTGGGACACAATATTAGTAAGTGTTAACTGAAGACAATCACGTGTTTTTGTGTGATATTTACACCAAAGTAACCCAGAAGTTGTGTTTTGGTTTGGTTCTTTTAATATTCACTTTTAATTGATTGGCTGCAGGGATCAACATCTGATAGCATTGTTAAGTTCCAGTTTCCAAGCTGGGCATACTTGAGTACAATCATTTTTGGTATTATTTTCATATTCTACGCCGATAACATTGCTGAAGAAAGGTAAATTGCCTATGGAACTTCTTCACAACTATATAACTGCCCTAAGAGAAACTCTTAATGATTAGCTATCACTTAAAGGTCATGTTTATCTGGGTTCACAAGATGTTTGCATATCTTACCTTTCATTCTTTGTATGGAAATTCCTAGGTTGTCCATTGACTTTGAAGTGCAAAACTGAAAACTCTTGCCATTGTGGGAGAGCCAGTCTGCAATGTCCTTCTTAATGCACTGCAATTAAAATGAAACATCAGGGTCGTTGTTGTTAGAGTTGGACATATCAATGCCCTCCACAAGCTTTGAGCCACTGTATTTTTCTGACTTTTTTGCAGGACCCAGACAGCAAAATAATAAAATCACCATTTAAAAGTTGAGATAGAAAATATTTTGTTTTAGTTATGCTAGCACCTATAATACACTACAAAATTAGCTAATTGATAATATAGTTTATTATCAAAATAGAAACTGAAATAAAAAATAACCAAAGTATTGTAACAGATTAAGTGAACAAGAATAATTCAAAGAACTTAAGATATTACAGAATCTGTGTTAATTCTGAATCAGTCAAGCTAAGTTCAATGACTTTACTGCTGTATGTTCAGACTGCTTTAATTGTTTTAAGCTACACGCATGATTGACAATAGAACACAACCAAGAATAGTAATGATTTTCTAAGTTATCATAAAAGATCTGTGGCCGAACTGTGAGTGTCACTATAATGGTTCTATCATGGGTCTTTCTTGTTACTGTTCAATGATCTCTCTCGTGAGCTTTGTTTTGACTTTTGTTAATACTTGTTCACACTTTTTTGTTGTTGAACATTTCATAGGCTGCATCTTGTTTTTTCTTCTCCGAGGCATCTAATGATTTCAGCAGGAGGCATCGTTATCATGGAAATTTTGTATCAAATGGATTTTTCTCTAATGGGTTTCGTGATTTGTTGTTCAATTTTGGGATTTGGTATGCTTCAATTTCTCTCTTGTTACTTCTTTTTGTGATTAGAAAGCGGACAAAGTCTTGATAAGTTGATATATGGTCCAATAGATTTGTGTGTTATATACAAGGATCCCCCTGTATTTCTTATACAGTATTCAAAGGATTAAGTTCACAGAGAATGCACACGTCTTCAGGCAGAATTTACAATGATCCCACTTATAATGCACTAGCTTTTTATGTTTGTGCACGCGCTTTTGTGGTGTTATCATATATATTCCTAAATTTAATGTGATCAGGATCAATGAATCATGCTACTTGGGCAATGTCACAATTGTGTTCCAGCACCATAGTTATAGATACAAATTTAACATATGCAAGCACACGCGCACGGGGACACACAAAAAGATAACATAGCAGAGATGAAAATATTAAAATAAATGTGTTGAGCTACTAGAAAGAATATAATAAAAATTGAGAATAATTATATATAGATTCAATAGATAATAAGATGAGAAACAATATGTTGAGATGATATGAACATGTTTAAAGGAGAGTAAGAGTGTATAGTTGGAAGAGTGGAATCTTGGAGTCTAAAGTGCATGGAGTAGAGGATTAAATAAAACATTAGTTAATGTAATAATGATTTAATTGATTTGAATAGTGATATAACTTTACGTGAACTCAACAGAAGCTCCATATGGAAGGATAATATTCATCTGAGCTGGCCCCAATAATTAAGACAAATAAGGCTTTATGATGATAATGATGATGGTCACTTGCATAATACACAGTTTGAAATGTATGAAGTTGAGCCACCAGTCCCATTTTGCTCAACTCTTTTCTTTAATCTTGATCGCGTTAAAATATGACTAGGTATTTTTGAAGCAACTTCACTTGGAAGATTTAGAAGAGGTTCTTTGGATTCTCAGCCTGGATCAGAAGGAGCACTTCAAGAAAATATTCAGATGTCTCCACTTCCAAGCTGATGTATGTTCATCTTTATTTAATCTGTTACGGAATGACATTTTTTTTTTGATCTGCTATTTTTGCCCTTGTTTAATTGAAATGGTTAACTAGTGATATTGTGCCTTATAAATTATAAGTCTATTTATTGTAGGAGATTTGGCCTCCTTTACCATATATTGCATATAATGAATGACCAGATGCAAGCTATTTCTCAATTCTTTGTTGAAAAAATGCAATACTTAAAAAATTATGTTAAGAAAGCTGATTTCAATCCCCCATTTATGCCTTTTGTTGTGTTGGGACTTTTTATTAATACATAGAAATATATCCAACTGAACAGCTAACCTATCTTGTTTACTTCTTATTTCGAGCAATATCAGCCTATTTCTAGAATGAAATGATATTATATCTAAAATACAAGATGTTAATTTGAGAGCTCTTTGGCACCCATTTGGCTATCTATTGGGATTTGCCTTATCATTGTTTTTATTTATAATTATACATGGCAATGATGAATGTCGAGTTGAGAATCTCGCTCATGTATAATTTATAATCGTCAGTGGCTTTAAAACATTCAAGTCAGCAGCATCGTTTTCTAATGTATGTCCTCGATTATTGTATTTCTTTAATCTGGTATTTAATGTTATGTTGAAGAAGTATTTCTTTCTAGTTTAATCTTGTATAATACATCTTTGCTTCATTATTCCCTACGACTCCTTCCTTTTGCAGAATCATAAAAAATCCATATCGATCAGGCTCCTCTCGGTTTAACATGGACTCGATGGGGTAGCACCGTAGCAGCTAATTGCAAGAGAGTTTCTACAAATCACTGCCCGTTACTTCAACGACAGCAATGGCACTCAAAAGTCTGTTGGAAATCAGAAGATTTTCAGAAGATTGTTTCAACAATTTCCTCAAGATTGCTCAGATTAGAATTGGTACTATGATAACGATTGAATTGATGCAACTTTTTGTGGTTCTCATGAAACGGCCATGCAATGTGAATTGTTTTTTACTCGACAATGCTAACATTCATATATACAGTGAGTTTCCGACAACATAAAGTAACTCACTGGATATGCTACAATATACACAGTTAGTTACTTTATGATGTCCAATTAATCCCCATGATTGTACAGTCGAGATATATATCAAAATGGGTGATTTTGTCCTTTGATTTTCCTTGATTAGATAGGTGATTGTTACGGCAGTGTATATTCTCCAACTAATGATCATTTGGCTTTACACTGTAGCTACTTTACGTAATGGCGAGTTCCCCACTCCCAGCAGAGTGTTGCTGATCGAGTCCTTTTCATTAAAAGTGTTAGCCTGCAGTTTCCATCAAAATCATCGTTCAGGAAGTGGGAAGAACTGATGAGCTGACAATGTCGAGAAACGATAAAATTTTTTTTTTTTAATCTCTTTCTTTCATATGTATATAACTCTTTTTTTCTTTCATGTATACAAGATAATTTTGGTTTGTAGAAATCAATAAAAAAATGGAGTTAATTTTTATAAATTAGCACCGGTGTTGGTTTTTAAAAACTGTTAGGATATATTGAGGGGTGAGGGGTGAATAACTCCATTTGCTTCTTCAATGATGATGAATTGCAGTGGATACTTGAAAGGAAGACTCCATAATGCTAATACCTCATATTTACTTGATATCCACCTCTTGAGGTGATTAATTCAAGGATTTACACGTTGCATGCAACTACACTGTCAATACACTCATTCACGGAAATAATCCGGAGGTGGAGAAATTTCGTACAAACTCACAACAAAAAAAATACAAACTAGGTTGTATAAGAAATCGAAAATGATTATAACTATAAACCTTGTTTTGCTTACTCTTTTCTTCCTTTGGATTGCCTATTGTTGACTCATAAATATAGCAGCACTTCGCTCTAGAATAACTAAGAACTGACAATGAAAACCCTAGACGAACTCCCTTTTATATTGAAACTGTTAGAATCATTGTTCGCCTCTTAATCGATTAAACTTTCCCTTAATCGATTGTCATGTTATCCGACCATCCAACAACCTGCAGAATGATTCTTTTTCAAACTTTAGTCGATTGGTGGGTCATACCAATCGATTCAGCATCTTCTAATCAATTGCCCCAATCGATTTAGAAGTTTTATATTCTCTTGTGAAAGGCCTTAATTGATTAACAGTCTTAATTGATTGCCCAATTGATTCTAAATTCTATTGTATTTTGTGAACCACAACTCATAATTGATTAGGCAATCAGCCTAATCAATTCGAGCATGCCCTAATCGATTGAGAAATCTTCCTAATTGATTCAGACTTTTTCTGTTTGATCAAGAAAACAACTCTAATCGATTAACCAATAAATTCATGCCCTTTCTGTGTTATTGTGAGAACCTCTTAATCAATTATCCTAATCAATTAGCTTATGTTGGTCTTGTACGACCGGTAAGAGGGGGGTGAATTATTTGTCAAATAAAAAAAATATCTTTCTCAATCTTTTATAATTTAATTAAACACACTTACTGAAATTAAAGAATGTAATAAGAAAGAATAGTACGAGACACAAAATCTTTACTTGGTTCGCAATAAGAGGATTGCTACTCCAAAGGAAGATGACGCTCAACTAGACGAAACTCCTTCACTCACTAGGACTTCTCAACTGTCTGATTTCACTCAAGAGCGCTTTCCAAATTAAATGTCCAGTCAACATTGATCCACTTTGATTTTCTTCTTCGCCTACCTTCCCATTAGTCTTACACTTGCCTAACCTCCAATTAAAACTTTTCTACTTAAATATTTGGTCAACTTTGACCTACTTGACTTATGATCAACCTTTTACCATCAATCTCCAGATGGACAATTGTACCAACAATCCCTATATATTGTCAAACATCAAGATTCAAGCTTAGTCAAACTAGTCAACTTTGTCATTGGGGCAATTGTACTGAATCCGAAAATACTCATACTCGATTACCATATTATTTAATTAGATTTAAAAATTCCATGCATACCCTCCTTCATTCGGGTCAGATATCAGATTCGGGGGAAATTACCATCCCAACTCGCCGCGCCCTCCCTCAAGCCTCCCTCTCTCACTGCGATGCCCGTAACAAAGTAGGGTTTTCGTTTCCTAGCGCCTCCCTCCCTTGCGACGACGAAGCTCCATTGCTGGTAAACATAATTTTCAGATAGAAAATTTTTTAAAGGATATTTAAATTTTGATCTACACGTTTTTTTTCTTTTAATTTAAACTTGTAGATTGAAAAGTTGCTTCCGTTGTTGATTTTTTCCGTTGTCCGCGACAAAGCTCCCTTCCTGGTAAACACTCATACTTTTCATTTTCTTGTTAATAATGCTTTGTTTATGTCATTCTATCTTTTACCCATATTTTTTATATTGAAATTTATCATTTGCTCCATTAATATCACATGAAGTTCTACATATTATTAAACTTATACTTCATATTGCCTTTGGTTCAAAATCTTGTGTCTATAACTATACTTCTTGTGCCTTTGGTTAAAGTCTGGTTACCAGTGAATGTTATATTTATTGCCTATTAGGATGCTTATCGCAAGCATGTTCAGGTATGTTACAAGTCTCAAGAGCAAAGATTGGTCCGTTTATTTTTCTTGAGACAATTATAAATATAGGTTGTATTTGCTATTATTTCATTATATTGTTTATGTTCAAATAAATTTTAAAATATTAAGTCTATAGGGGATGAGGTGACTAAATTTTAAAGTTTCAATAGGAAACTTCTACTGGCATCCTGAATTTTTCTCCTCTTATGTCTTATGTTCGTTTGTAGACATAATTTGATTATCTCATTAAGCAATGGAGTTTGATCTTCAAATAGGAAAACTTATCAAATTATGTATCTCATCTTTTTATTAAAGAACACGGTGGATTTTAAACTTGTTTCAATGTATATGTAAGTACCCCAAGTAAATTTTGATGTGATCAACTATGTTCAATTAGATTCTGTTGTGTTTAACCTTGTGTCAAGTGTATAGGAGTTTAGGATTACAAGAGGTCAAGTAGAAGGCGCAGCGGATGAGAAGGATGATGCATGAAATGAATCAACGGGCTCGGAGCATCCGAGCAACAAGAAACTGCGAAAGAGTACACTGGTAGAGCTAGAAGGACGCACGCGGACGGTCCGCGGGGAGGAAGCCTACTAGAGGAGAAGGACATAAAATGAATTTGGTTGAGCCCTATTTCTGTTGTCTGATCAATCACCTAAGCAACCAGAACGGAAGCCCGAAAAGTCAACCCAAAGGACGTCCGAACTAGAACAAAAGGCCCGGTGACCCAGTCCGAGCACTTGGAGCACCCAGGGTGCCTAGATGCAGTTTTGCGTAACCATTCCAGCGGAGATCGACTTATGGTTAACGTTAGCACAGTCCGAATGTCCGCAAGCGGAT
This sequence comes from Kaempferia elegans, assembly GCA_037974815.1. NCBI lineage: Eukaryota > Viridiplantae > Streptophyta > Magnoliopsida > Zingiberales > Zingiberaceae > Kaempferia > Kaempferia elegans. The sequence goes on from JBBPFQ010000057.1 coordinate 4,192,293, forward strand.
AAAAATTTTGTTGAAGCAATCGTTGTGACATAAGGTTTTAATGTTTGGGCAAAGTTTAAGTTAAGATTTGCATTGTGTGCTGATATGTGTTGTGGAGTATGCAGGTGTACATGTGCAAATGGTGAAAGCTCAAGAGGAGGCATTGGCTGTGTAAGTCCAAGTGTGTAGGATTGACAATTTAAGTCCAAGTGTGGCTTAGCAAGTGAAGTCCAGGAGCGCGGGTCATGGCAAGGATGGTGACTCAGCTTGACGACTTCGGGTCTGGTGAAGGATGGAGCATCCGAGGGACCGTGGACAAGGCAACAAGGACAAGGCCGAGGGAAGCACACTTCGAGGCATAACGAAGGATGACATGAAGACAAGTCATGGGCTTGTATGCATCCGAGGGACGATAGCCGAAGGAAGAAGGCTTGAAGGCAAGAGGTCAAAGCTATAAGGAATAGTTGAGTGAGTTGTGTAAATGAGTACAAAAGAGTGTATACTTGGGTACTCTTCGACTGGGGCAAGCACAGAATGGTTCTGCGCCCGAACGACTGAGGGACCAGGCGACTGTTATGGGACCAATCGACTGCTGCATAGAGTTGTCGACGAGTATATAACTTTTAGAGAGTCCTTGGGC
>JBBPFQ010000057.1:4302952-4314691 GCA_037974815.1 Kaempferia elegans
ATACTTTTCTTTATTGCATTTTAATTCTATTTAAGTGTCTTAATTAAGTCTTGAATATTGAGAAAGGTAGTTTTTCTTATCTGCAGACAATTCACCCATCTTTTGTCGGCCACACGGGACCTACAATATAAAACTCTATGGTATGAAGGCACACTATCCTTACACTTTGGTTTGCATCTCAACTCATTTGTTCTTAGATATTTCTTGCCTACCTAACCCTAGACTTTATTTCTTCGACTCATTAACCTTATTCGTTATTTTCCTAAGGGTCTTATCCAATTGATTAAGTCTTGACCTTAAGACTTGATTTTTCATCTCTAAATCATCAATTATTGATTTTGAATGTTTACCTTTGTTATTTCTCTTTTTAAGCATATGTCTAGTCTTCTTAGGATTTTTGCCTAGATCCTTCCTATCCTTGGGTTAAGTGGGTCTATCATGAGACACTATAAAATTGTTCTTAGGTTTATCATATTTTCTAATTTCATTATAACAAGCACTTAAATCATCATAATTTACTCTAACATGCATGCTTGTTACCATGAAATAAAAAAAAATTATTAAATTGTGATACCTTGGGTTTTAACTTATAAGTTCCCCCTAGGTTAGAGCTTCCTCCCATGTCCTTATTTTGGTATCCTTTGGTTTTTCCTTCTCCTTAGGTGTCATTTCTTGATAATTTTTGGGCACTTTCTCTTATAGTGTCTCTTCTCCCTACACTCAAAATATGTGGTATGATCTTTATATTTATTGTATGAAATTGATATACCTTCCATGCTAGTGGTGGCACTCAAAATATATGGTATGATCTTTATATTTATTGTATGAAATTGATATACCTTCCATGCTAGTGGTGGTGGCCTGAGTTTCCTCCTAGTAGGCTTTGAATGTTGAGGGTTCCTCTAGTTTCGGTGCTAATTAATGATTTATTCTCCCCCTCAATCCTTAAGGTAGAAGCTTCTTTATCTTCCTCCATGTCAGATGTTGAACACCCCTAGACATCCAAAATTTTTGTCTCTTGAGCCAACGAGCTTCCCTCCGTAGACTTTTCATCATTTTGTGCTAATGATAGATCTTCATAAACTGTGGCTAACTTGCTTTATAGGTCACATGTATTCTTGTATTTATCTAATTTGTACAAAATCTCATTAGGCACCAAATTAATCAAAATCTTAATTACATTATTGTGTGCCTCTAATCTCTTGGCTTGTTTCTTGGTTCATTCATTCCTTTAGAAAAAACATCTTATTGTCTTTAGGAGCATCAAATCCTTTTATTAGAGAAAACTAATTCTCTATGTCCATTTGGGAGAAGATCTCTATTCTTGCCTTCCATTGAACAAAGTCTCCTAATCCAAAGGGTGGTGGAGCTAGAATGTCATATCAAAATCCATCTTTGAGATCCATTATGATACCACTGTTAGGTATTTGAGGATTCAAAATTATGACTCTTTCTTCCTCCTCTAGTTGTGTACTCCTCGGCCATCAGTCTGATGAAAAACAGTCTCGCTCCAATACTACCTAGGATTGGTAACGTCACTAGAGGGGGTGAATAGCAATTCAAAACTTTTGTTATTCTTGATCATCGTGATCGTCTACAATGAGTTAAAATGCAGAGGAAACAAAAAACATAAAACAAAGTGAATAAGCACAAACACAAACTGATTTTACATGGTTTGAAATCCTCGATTCCTAATTCACGGTCTACCGTCCTAGAGATAGTATCACTATCGTTCTCCTTGTTGGAGACCTTTTGAAAGCGAAGAAACCTCTTACAAACACCTATTCTTATACAAGCAACACAAACAAAAGCAAAGATAAAGATGAAAAATGAAATACAGTATAAATAATAATTTGCACAAGTGATCTTTGTTTACTCATTGTTTGGTTGTTTTAAATTGCTTGTTGAATGTCTGGAATATAGCAGCAATTCCTCTTTAAAATCTCCAAATTCTAACATTGAAATCCTACAACAAAACCCTCTTTTATATGCTTTAATTCACGACTATTTTTCAGTCGACTACATGCATCCATCAGTTGATTCCTCCCACTAAATTCAACTATTTCACCTATAGAATGGCTCTTTTCAACTCATCTTTAATCATAATAGTCGAATGCTTATTATCATCAATAGATTGATGCCAAAACAGTCGAGTGTGATAGTTGAGTTCACAATATTATGTTCGTTGCAATAGTGACATTAATTGATTGCCCATACCCATCAGTTGACTAATGATGATCAATCAAGTTGATTGGACGAATTTTAGATATTTTGTTCACTACAATAGTATCATAGTCGATTGCTCATACTTAACAGTCAACTAATATACAACAAACTCCCTTAAACCCCTTTAAATCCAAAACTCATGATTTCAAGCTCATCAGTCGACTGTTACACTTATATTAGTCGACTCTATTCAATTTTGGACTAAAATACTATTATAGAAAACACTATTCATACTAGTCATCTGTTGTATCCATTTAATCGATTGATGAACTGTTTACCGCACTGAAAATACTATTCACGTCAAATTTTCTTATGCCAAGAGAGTCCTATATCTTTGGAACTTCCTCATATGATTTGTATAGGTTAACCTCGACTTACTAGGGCATCATCCTTGTCTATTTTTTAGTTGACTTCAACTTACTAGGACTTCACTCTCCTAACATCTGGTCAACCTCGACCTATTAGAATTTCACTTACCTAACATATAGTCAACCTTGACCTACTAGAAATTCTCATCTCATGTCTAACATCAAGTCAATCTTGACCTGTCAAGACTTCTCCATTAATTACCAAACATTCGGTCCTTCTTGACTTGTTTAGAATTCTTGTTCATGCCTAACATCTGATAAACCTTGACCTACCAAGACTTCACCATAACCAAGCATCTATTTCTTCTTGACCTATTAGAACTTCATCATTGTCAAACATCCTATTAGACTTTCAACCGCCAAGTGTCTGATCAACTGTGATCCACTTGGACTTCGTCCTTATCTGGTCCTTTATGATCTACTTGAATTTTACCTTTGATAATTTACTATTTAACCAAGTGTTCGATTAATCATGACATACTTGGATTCTCGACTTGCCAACTCCCTGTTGAACTTCCGACTACTAAATGTCCAATTAACTATAACCCACTTAGACTTCTCGCTCAACCAAACCAAATCAATCTTAGTCAACCTGACCCAAGTTCGATTACACTAACAATCTCCCTCTCCAACAAACTCTTCTTCTACTTAATGTCTTGCTCTCGTCAATAAATATACGATTAAATATCGAAACTCAACTCAATTCAACTCAAGCTTAGTTTTGACGAAAGGTCAATTGCACCAACACTACCTACGTCTCAGATACAAGGACTCTCCCTTATAGTCTTATTTGCGTTATATCTTAGACATGTCTTGTTTGGTGTGTGGTTATGCTAATCCACCGTGACTTACTTTGTTTGGTGTCTAACCTCTCTGACCCACTCTAATTTCCTTAGTATCTAATCTCCCTAACGTATTTGGTAACAATTGAGCCACAATATTCCTAAAAATATATTCGTGATGTAATCTTCATGGTAAGATCATTAACATCTTTTTGGAGGTATTTTTTTAGAATCATATTGATAACTTCCTCGGGATCAAAATAAAAATATGAGACTGTCATTGGGTCTACAATATTTCTAAGACAGTGTTCATGCTTTTACTTTTTATTTTATTTTGACTATTAAAATTAAGTATTTTTTCAAAAATAACTTAATAATTTTCCATGGATATAATTATAATATAAGACTACTATTATATTGGATTCGTGATGGTCAACAAGATATATTTTTAAAAGATTTAAACGTATTTGGGTAAGCCTGAGGTCTTTACGAATATCAACATATATCTTTTAGTAATCTATGGTATTCATGTATGTAAATACCAAATTTTGGATGTAATGCCATTTTGTTTTCTTTTTTTTTTTTATTAGTCTGTTCCGTTTGTTAATTATTTAAATGTATAATATTTCATTTTGATGTAGACTGACACTCAGGGGCGGATCCAGAAAAAATTTTTAACGAGGGCTCACAGAATTTTTTTTTACAATAATAAATATATTTAATAATAAAATGTTCAATTCGACATTATAAAAAAGATAAAATACTAAATTAATAAATTACAAAATTATCAGTAGACTATATTGTTTATTGAAGTATTACCTATTAAGTGATCGTCGGATAAGAAAGAGGAGGCAATTGTATCCTGCGGCTTTTCATCTTTTGAAAACGCTGCAATATTTGCTCATTTTCAATTGTTGAAAAGATATCCTTCTCGATGTATACAACTAGACTGTCATTCATCCACTCGTCTCCCATTCTGTTACGTAAATCTGTCTTTATCACCTTCATCGCAGAAAATACTCTTTCAACAGAAGCAGTCGCAACTGGTAAAACTAATGCCAACTCAATCAGACGATAAACCAATGGATAAGCTTGATGTTTTAAAGTTTCAACAATTTTCTGAGCAAGACTTCCCAAATCTTCAATCCCAGAAAAATTTGAATCTTGTCGTATATTATGAATGAAATTCTGAAGTTGTTGCTCAATAACTATACAATCATTTGTTGAGAAGTCCTCAGGATATAAATCACAAAGTCGAACTAGTTTCTGAACATTGAATTCCGAAAAAGAATTTCTTGGATGAAGACATGCTATACAACTAAGCAATTCTGTGCCAACTTCTGAAAAACGAGTATTCATCTCTTGTATAACTGAATCAACAACCTAACATTGTAATTTACAACAATAATAATTAATAAGTAAAGAAAATCTTATTGACGAATATAATAATAAAAAAATAGTTTTTTAGAAATAATACCTGATAGAAAATCTCCACACGATAATAATGTAAATTGGTGATGATTTGCTTTTTACGCCTACTACGACCACCAATCAAACAATTGTCTTCCATATTCGGCACTGGGATCTCATTCAACTCACAAAATGTGTTGACTTTATCCGTAATTGTATGCCATCCTTCTTCCCTAAATATTTGAAATTGATCTTTCACACTCTTAATCAAACTTATGGCTTGAACAATATTTTGATCTTTTTGTTGTAAGACAAGTGACAACTCAGGGCATCCACATCAGATTCTGTATCCTATCTCTAAATTTTAGAGTAAATTATCTACTTTATTAAATTTAGATAACCATTTTTTGTTATGCACTAAAACAGTTACCCTATAATTTATCATATCTTTATTTATTTATTATTATTTCTCTCTCCTCTATAATTTATTATTATTATTATCTCTCTCTCCTCTTGAAATCGCTGAAGAGAAAAAAAGAAACAACGAACATGCAACGAACATGGGGAAACGGCGAACATGAGTTGGAAATAATATTTTAATGTTTAGGGTAGGGTTTTCATTCTCTAAATTTAGAGAGGTACTGTTCATAAAATCTATTTTTAGGGAATGAGTAGGGAATCTGATAAAGATGTTTTTTTTTATTTAAAATGTAAAATTTAAGGTAAAATTGATATTTAAGGTATCTGATGTGGATGCTCTAAAGAAACAGTGTAGGCTTTCCACGGATATACTTTCTGTTGAAGGTACTAAAAGTGACTATTTCTTTCTGAGTTATATTATGAAAGGCTAATTATAAATGTTTCAGTTATGAGATCCAATCAATGATTATAGTTTTCATTGAGCAATAACTGCACTTCATCACTTGTTCCAAGTATTATCTGCAGGCATTTATCTATAGAGAAATTCATGTCTCAAAAATGCTAAATAAAGGGGGGAATTGGATTTAGCTTACATCATATGGAAATGCCACAAATTTTAACTAGTTCTAAACATTTGAGATTTCACCTCATTCAACTTGTACTAAAGCTTGTGGATTTGTTTTGTTTGACCTATTTTTCGAGTTTGTTCTACTCGAATGGTGATACAATTAATTTTTTTTCATCGTGGTTCATCATTTTTGGCTCAGGAATTTCAGCCTTTTGCCTTAACTTCTCAATCTTCTACGTCATACATTCGACTACAGCTGCCACATTCAATGTCGCAGGCAATCTAAAGGTGTGTTAAACTTTCACGTTTGCATGAGCTCCTCTTCATCCTCTTTCAATTTTCTGATCCTGAAAGGAGACATCTTACGGCAGGTTGCTGTCGCTGTGTTAGTTTCATGGCTTATTTTCAGAAATCATGTTGGGCTGCACCACGTATGGATACGTCAGGCATAAGCTCTATCAGCAGCCTGCTATTTCTGGGCCACCTCAGACTCCACATACAGCGCGAAGTTGAATCAAACTGCTTCCACTTGTAATTGATAAGCAAGAAAAGCTTTAGTGGGTTCCTGCATCACTAAATTGTAGTTCTTAGATCAGAAGAGCAAAGATTAAGAAGACGGTAATTTCTACTCTTCCATGGATGTTACTACCCAGATTTGAGTTACATGCACTCACTAATCTTTTTCTGTTCAACATGTTCTTCCGATAGTTTTTTACTTATGGCTCCTGATTAAGTATATCTTTTCAATTGTTTATTTGTAGAATGACTTGAGGATTAGTATTACTAAAATGCTCTTAAATTGTAGGAATCTCGATCAGCTTGGTCTCCATCCTACTAAGTTCTATAAACTGTGGGCCTCAAGGATATATAGAGAATATTTGAATCTTCTATTTGAAAACAAAATCTGTCAAGGAGGTAACTAACAATCTTGATTATCTGAATTATGTTGAATATAAGGTTTTTAAAAATATTTTACCGATTTTAAAATGGTCAAAATGTTTCTTTTAGCATTTTTATTAACATATTAGGAATCTGAACTAAATGTATTGGGACAAGGGAAAAATAAAGAGTTCTATGACAGATGCACTAACAACAGTTATTCATATAAAATAATTTCTAAGTGCCAAATACTTTTAAAAAAATTTCCTCGTCCACTTTATCTAACCTTAATTTTCTGTATCTGCCCTTGACATTCTTGTTTTTGCACAAGAATGCACCAACTAGATATGAACAAAGACATTTAGAAGGAGAAGAAAACAATTAATTTTCCTTTCAATATAATGTAATTTGTTATTAAACAATCACTTTTGCATTAAATATTTTATCTTGTTTCGATCTATGATACCATCACAACCCCTCTTAGCTTGTCATGTTCTGAGTAACTCTTTCATTCTTCTATGGGAGGCCATATTAACACTTCCTCACCTCAGCTGAGCTCTCCGTGCAACTCGATTAATTGATCTTCCCATCCAACTTTGTTTCTCAACTTCTTTGTCTCTTTAAGCTGTGACATAACCCACACTTCCTCGCCAATAACGGCTCAATGGTCGAATCAGTAGATATGATTGAAACAATCGAAACATGAGAAGTAATCTCCATAGATTCCTAGATATGGATATCATTGATAGGTTTAGAAACTCCTCACATTTATTACTGTGTGCTTTTGCAGTTTCAGATCCTTTGAACCATAATTCCTGATCCATTCCTAGCGCTTTTGCTTTCGTTTCACCACTTAATCATTAGAAGGGTCTCACCGGAAATAACTATGTTCGTGCTGCAAGTCGGATTTAATCTCCTTAGCACTCACCTCTGAATAATGATCATTCTTAATTCTGATTGTGTTAAATGTAAAACACCAAAAATAAATTACTATAATCTTCTAAATCTAAGCATCATACTGAACAGAAACTATCAAAAGGATTCAGTTTACTTTTCATTTAACCTATTTGCATAATTGCACCCAACTATTATAATCTTTTAGCTTAAATAGTTAAATGTCAAATTACAAGCACTATTCTGCTTTCATGACACGGCTGCAGTGAGGAGACTAAGGAGAGTATGCTGTTAGACAACAGGATGTTGCTGGTCAAGAACAAAAGCATTGAGATGTTGATCACTATAAAATTAAGTAGCAGGAATAAACAATGGAAATAGTTGATCTGCAGCTGATCCTTGAGTGATAACAAAACCAGATGTGTGTCCATGAGCTGTACTTGATATCTGGTACTGTCTTTCTCTAGCTTTTTCTTTTTCTTTTCTAACTTGGAAAAGATAATTCCCTCTCCACTTTGTCATGATAGGCTCAACTTAGTTAACTCTCCCTGCCCACTCATCTATGGCCTACAATGCCCAATCAAGTTGCTTGGTGGGGCCAGGGACAGCCAAACACTGAGATGGTACAGGTTCCATTTGGTGGGAGCCAGCTACAACCAAACACTGAGATGGTACAGGTTGTGCCATCCCCACTCCCAATATTTCAATATATTTTTATTATTTTTCTAAGAGTTAGAAATTAGAATATCTTTGAGATTACAAAAAGTTATTGCACATCTCATTGTTGCCCAACATCAATGAATTACTTGTTTCTGAAAGACAAAAAGAATAAGGGCAATCATTCAGATGTGGTTCATGCCAATGAAGAATTCTGAACTCAAACCTTCTATTTACCTCTCATTCATTATAACAAAATATATCAATGTTATCTAAGTTAATTTTGACTTGGACTGGACATTCAAAAAGAGACAGTTATCCACCCAACCAACCTACTGTTTGATTCAGGTTTCAGAAATGCAATTCAATGAGGCCATTGCCAAGAAGACAGTTAAATGAATAGAGGAAATGAAATAGCAGAGTAGGAGAATGCAAAGTGAAGGTGTAATGCTGAAAGAGACCAAGACAGGAACATTCACACTGTACATTCCACTAAACCAAATAAATGCAGTGACTCTTGTGCACATGGCTGGTGTATACAAAACCACCCTACTACAATCTAGTTTAATGGAATCAATGCTGAAAAAAAAAAGAGTTAAAATATTTGGAGAGATTTGATGAAAACAAGTAACTGACTGCTGCTATCATCATGTTTGAGAAGATGCTCATTGCTCATGCTCATCATCATTACTAATATGCTGTGTGTAGGTTCTTGTTTCATAGTTATTTTTTGCATGGAATTTGGAGTTACAATTAAACAATGTATCATGGGATCTAAATGCATTTAAGGATCAAGGTTATATTTATAGTTTGTGGTAGAAGTACTGAAGTTACAGAGTAATTTAAGTCATGGCAATGCAACAAATATGTAGAGATGAGAAATCAACATGAGGCAGATTAGTTGTTTTTTTTTTCAATCAAAATTTTCTGACAAAATCAAACCATATTGCAAGAGACAAGTTCTGAACCAATTTACATAGAATGTACAAATAAAAACAGAGCAGCAACCCCATAATTCAACAAGCATGACTCAACTCAATGATCAAACCAAATACACCAACAACAAAGAGGAAAAAGGAACTTTGATCAACTAATTAAAACCCATTTCTCTGATTTCTTCCTTTTTTATTTCTCAAATTTCAACAAATATGGAATGATGGGCAGATGAACTACTTATGTGGACTCAACAGAACATGCGGCCTTGGATCTGTAGAGGAGTTTCTTTTTCTTCGACGTCGGGTTTTCGATGTTAAGAATCACCTTTCCGGGTTCACCGATCTTGAACGAGGCCTTGATTACAGGTTCATCAGTGGCGATAAGCTTCCTGTTCTTCTGCACAAGCACTGTGTATCCATCCTCCGCACTAGGCACGAATTCAGCACTGTAACTCACTTCCCACCCCAAGACCCGGAGCTCCCAAACCAAGACAGTTGCCTGATAACAACAAGCATTGAACAATGAATATCCTGAAACAAGGAAGAAAAAAGGGAAAATGTGAATGGGATCGAGCCACAACCTCAACAGTCGGTATTTCGATGGATTGTTTGGACGAGGGCTTGATGGTGAACTCAGCCACAGCATCACTGCTAGTGAAATCTGGATCATTTTCCTTGCTCAGGCCTCCAAATGCAACTGGAACTTGCTCAGGTGCTATGTATCTGTATGGAAAAATCAATAACTAAATCACCTTAAAGAAAGATAAAACGAAGAGAGAAATTCGATGGATCATCAACAAGCACTTGAATAGAGTGTCTGCAGATTTAGATGGCCCGGCGAAAACAAACTTGCTCTTGGTCCTCTGAGTCAAGAAGGGGCTCATCATCCTGTTGAAGGCCAGATACCACCATGGAACATTGATGAACACCTGAGAGGGGATTGATTATCATAAAAAGATGCAATTTTTATGATCGAAAGATGAAATTAAAGTCAGATCATTGAGCTAAAATCACCACCTTCTTGGCTATGAACTCAGGGTAGTTGTCCTGCAACAAGGCGACGGCCTTGTTGGTGGCCTGGCGATGCTTCCCGAGCCGAGGAGCGTTCTTGAGATCGGTCACCTGAACCATGGAGGAGATGCCGCCGGCGGGAGTGAAGTCCAAGAGCTCTCGGATACCCTTTTCCAGGTACTGGATCCTCCACTTGAGGAACTTCTGCCGCTTCTCCTCGTCGCCGAAGGCCTTCTCGTAGAGGTCCTTGTCTTGGAACTCCCCGTAGACGTTGTAGCACACCGGGTGGCCCTCCCTGTCGACGCCGTGCATGAACACGGCCTTCTCCAGCTCCGGCAGGCCGAGGTCTTCCTCGAGGAGAGCCTCGATGCCAAACTGCTTTCTCCAGATGACGGCGTTCTTGAGCATCGTCAGGGCGTCGTTGACCTTCAAATCCCTAGCGCGGAGGAACTTGAGGAGGACGGTATCGCTCCTCTCGTCGCCGAGGAGACGGACGCCCCAAATGAAAACCTCCTCCGGCGGCTCAACTGGTGCCTCCTTTGCTGCCTCCGCATCGGTAGCTTCGCTAGTTGGCGTCGTGGTGGATAAAGGCGCATCTTTTAATGGCGGAGCAGTCTCCTTCTCGGCCTCCGATTTTGGCTGCTCCTCCAGGAATGCCTCCGGCTTCGTAGGTTCCTCCGAGGCCAACTCCGCCGGCGCAGGAGCCGCATGCTCTTCGGACTTAGTTTCTTCCTCTTTGGCCGGAACAGGAGCGGGAAGTGGCGGAGCCGCGAATTCGTTGTTGGCGACGGCGGCTTGGACGAGAACCTTGAGCTCATCGAGCGCCTTCTTCTCGGGATCGATCGCCTCAGTGACGACGCTTCTCTCAGCAGAGGATTCACCTTCTACGCCCTCGGGCTTCTTTTCCTCAGCCTCCGGTGCTTCCGCCTCGGCCGGTTTCTTAGTCTCCTCCCCTTCCGCGGCGGCGGCCTCAGCGGCGGCCGCGGAGGGAGGCGCCTCTGTCTGCGGCGCCCTCTCCTCGGCAGTAGGATCGGAGACGACGACCTCAGTGGCGGGGGTCGCATCGGTCGCTTTGCTGTGGGATTCTTCCGCCATGGCGACAGAGCGAGAGCGAGAGACGGAGCAAAAGCAACGGACGGAGAAAGTGAAATAATTAATAAAATGAAGAAAAAAAATGGAAAGAAAAAGAATAAATGGAATGTAAAAAGGCAATTAATTAAACAAGAATTAGCCAGTTCTATAGAAGTAGTTCAATTTTAGTTGTTTATGTTTTTTCATATAAAAAAGATTATAATAATATAGGGGCAATTACTTTGTTTCTAAATAAAACAGAATGATTTGATTTACTTCCATTTAAGCCATAATATAATATTACAACACATGTAAATTTTTTTAGTCCTTGAAATGATACGATAGTTAAAATATAAAAATTTAACACATGAGATCATAAAATCAAAATTTAACACGTCCAAATTAAAATGAACGAACCACCTTTCACTAGCGTTATATTCTTCAAGTTAGATGGCAAATTATAGGGAATCAATTACTTTATTTTAATCACACTATTTTCATAAAAGAATCAGAATCTT
>JBBPFQ010000057.1:4339071-4359395 GCA_037974815.1 Kaempferia elegans
AAAGATAATTTGTTTGTCCCAGTGTCTCCGTCAATTCATCCCTAGGTTAATACGGAAGAGATAAATCACGGATTGTTACTAGCCATTAATACAAATGATTAAGATATGAGGAAGATATATATTTGGATGCGTCGAATTTCAATTTCGATTTCAATTTCAATTTCGATTTCGATTTCAATTTCAATGACAAGGGAAGGGATAAATAAAAATTTTTTTAAAAAAAACTTACATTATGGATGCCATACATTTTCAAATTTAAGATTTAAGATATCGACATCCTACAGTTGACTAATGACCTCGAATCATGACTACTGTTATATTTTAATGCTGCTCGATTGTCCATCGTCAACTGATATTTAAATATTGAAAAAAATTAATTATTTAAACTTTTGATAGAATTAATTAATTTTTATCAATTCAATTTATTAATTTTCATACAAAATTTGATATTAAATAAAAAATTAATTTATTCAATTTTAATTTAATTATTTCGATCAATTCAATTATTAATCTATTACTTAACCCTAAGACAATTTTAATAATACCATCAATTTTCACTTAACTAGACAGTTTTCTTCCTAATTTACCTACCAAATACATTTAAAACACAACTTATACCCACTCAAAAATCAACTTTCAAAATATCTATTGATATTTAAATTTTAATTGACTTATTTGTTCAATACTTTATCACCACCATATCACCCTCAAACAACTAATCATTATTATTGTACCAACCCAGAAACAATGGTGCAACAGTAACATACCTTTTCGCTGCAAACACATATCATCCGTTGCATACACTTCCTTATTTACCCTGCTCATAAGTAGAAAACTTTCTTAAGATCTAACCTATCACCAAGAACTAGTCAGTTGGATATCTGATATCAATTAAAATTTAAAAAAAAATAGCTATGAAATCATATTTGGATACCATCTCTTGAATTAAATCTTCATGCTCCACAAAAACACAAGTTGTCACTTTCTACATCAGCCGAGCAACAGGGCAAGTAAAGAGTAAGCTATCGCATCCACTATACCACAAAGGCTTCATGTTAAATAGAACTTCTTATCCTGCTCACCGTTACACGAACAAGACACTACATAACCTGTCAACTTTTCCGAAACACATCTCGTAAACTTAAGCGATAGTGCGAGTACAAGCTAAAACACTTCATCTACATCCCAGTCAGTGACCTTTCTGAGCTCACATTTTCCGCGAGGATTCTTACTCAGGGGAATGTTGAATATGTGTACAGACTCTTGGCGGATCTCCTTGCATCCATAGGTTTCGTAGCTCTCCTCTTTTCCGCCCGAGGACCAAAAATGTTCCTACATCGTGGTTAGTTCCGAGATGATAAAATTTTAAATCCATCATAGCTCTAGACGTCAAAAGCCATGCTAGAATGTAAAGCAAGGCTGTTAAACAATTGCATGTTTGATTCCCAGTTCAATGAAACTTTTACAGGCTTCTTAAAGTCTTTCACTGATCGAGATGAACCCTAACTTACCCAACGTGAATGGCACAATGTAAAGCAAGGCTGGTTGACCATGTCCGTCCATCAAATTCAAGGCGACGTAAGTGATAAGCAGACCTGTCAAAGAATTTTCAAAACAATATAAATCAATGTTAAACTGACGCAACTACCGAAAGTAGCAGCATGGTAGTTTAACAGTATTCTTTCAGTGATTTTCAGATTAGAATTTCATTTGCTTGCTTCTGATCAGTGTTTTAAATAGCGGCGGATTGCGCACTACGATCAACGAACGCCGCACAGCGTTCGCTGATTAGCGATTGTCCCGAATAACCCAAGCTATTCGGGACGATAGCATCGATAGCGCACAGCATTAATGTTTTTGAAATATAACTTCAAGCTTAGGGAGAGAAGCATTAGGAGAGACAAGATTAATTCCATCTTAGTTGATGAAATTGGTTCAGATGATGAATGAATAACTGAGAAAGAAGGTCTTGTCCTCCCCATAACTACTAAATGGTTTGAAGATGATGAATTATTTGAAAGTAATTCTATTGTGAGTGTGTCGTTGAAGTTCCTCCTACGAATTTAAAAAAAAAGAAGAGTCGTTGAAAATTCAAGTAACTAAGTATATGCAAATTATTTGCTTATATCTACTTCACCTATAATTCATTCTTAAATGTAGTATCGCTTATATAATAGGTGGACGCAAAGGCAAACAAGCAAGGCTGAATCTTATTGATGAGGAAGACAATCATCTTGATGCCGAAAATTTTAGTGAAGTAACTCCAACAACTTTTGATGATGGAAAATTTCCAACCATAATCACTATTGATGATGACAGTGATATAGAGTTGGATGATATGATTATTTTTTGGTTATGTTATTTTAATTATAAGACTTTCTAAATTGTTGTTTTAGTTATGTTGTTTTAATTATAAGACTTTTTAAATTGTTGTTCTTGGATATTTTGGCATGTAATGAATTATTATGATTAATTCTAGGTTATGTTATTTTTATTTTACTTAAATAAGTATATTTTATTTTTTACATTTAAAAATTGACGTGCACGAAAAGCTTGCGCTATGCACTTCGCTATTTACGCTATATACTGACGAGACAAAAACGCTATGAGCCAGCGCTACGCGATTTAAAACATTGCTTCTGATGGAGGTGCCAAAGAAAGCATAGGGTAGAATTATGGGAAGTAAATCGATCTATTTGCTGCACAATGCAAGGAATGGACAAAGAAGAGTAGGGGGAAGACAACAATGTGATGCATTCTCTGGATGAGACGCGGGGGACCTTACCATTAAGGTGGAGAATGAGATTAGTGTCGTCAAAAGATTGAGTGATGTTTTTCTCGAAGGATAGAGTTGTCAGAATAGGTGGCTTGTGGACCATATTAGGCATATAACAGAGAAAGCGAGGAACAAAAAAGAAAATCACAGAATAGGAAGACAAACAAGGGAAGAAACACCATTCTCATCATGATCCTTTTTGATCTTTATTTCAAATTGAAAACAAAATATAAATTTAGTTATCGATTAAATTTCTGTCTCATGTCTATAGTGTTTCTTTCTCGAGTGAGAGCCACATGACATTATCTACTCCTTCATAAAGAAGATTATAAAAATGAAATGCATTAGTTATCGTTTTCAAAGATCAAGTATTCAAATGTTAAAACTTCATGACATAGCCGAGTTGATTATCATATGACAGGTTTGCAAAATTAAGCAAGGGTTGAATCCCAGCAAAGCCTGATGAATTACCCTCCTATGTGATGGCTAGCTTTGGTTTCCTGATTTACTCCCTCCCAATGGTGTGGCGGAGTCGGGGGGCCAGGGTAACAGATTTCACCTTTTACAGAAGTATTCAAATGTTAAATATTCATAATCTAGCTAAATCTTTGAGTACCTAAAGGTGTTTTGAGTATACCCAAGCATCAAGTGAATCTAAATTTGGCACCTAGAAATCACCCCTATTTGCAAAATGCCTTCCAACTAATATGAAAATGGCCGACGAATTCAAATGTTAAAGCCCACCGGGAATAGCCAAATTGGTTATCACATGACAGGTTTGCAGAATTGAACAAAGGTTGAATCCTATTAAAGTCCGAGGAATTACCCTCACATGTGATGGCTAGCTTTAGTTTCCTTATTTACTCCCTCCCAATGGTTTGGAAAAGTCGTGGGAGGCCACCAAGGTGACGGATTTCACCTTTTGCAGAAGTATTCAAATGTTAAAGATTTAGCTAGATTATGAATATTGTTATTCGATGAAAAGGTTGAGTACCAAAAGGTGTTTTGAATATACCCAAGCATCAAGCGAATCAAAATTTGACCCCTAGAAATCACCCCTATTTGCAAAATGCCTACCAACTAATGTAAAAATGGCCGACGAATTCACCCTTCATTCCCACAAAATGGGAAGTCTAACAAGATTAATCTAGCGGATCAAAGGAACTAGATGCTTAATCATTTATCGCTAGCTGACAAATTTTGAAGTTCAACACGCCCATACTTGAGACTACCAGAAGCACTTACCAGAGCCATAAGCCACCATGCACCACAAGAAGTAACCAGCTCGTAAGCTCTTATTTGCTGCCCAATCATATCTGACAATTGCAAAAAGAAAGTTAACATTGAGATTTTATTTTTGCATAATAATGTAAAGATTTCAATTACTTTAGCACATTAACATTGAGATTACATGTATCATTGGACAGCGTTAAATAGGAAAAAGAAAACAAAATGAAAAGATCAAAAATCTGCAAACCTGTAAACTAAATCCTATCAAAACAAAACTACCATTACGGAGAGGCATCAAATATTCAAGTCATTAGGAAAGTAGCTATTGTATATCACTCATGCTGTGTTGACGATTGTATAGATCAAATTTAACCTATAAGCAAAGGTGATCAAAGTAGCTACATACATTTCATAAAACATATAAGCAAAAGATTATCATCCCAAAACTATATCTTACAAGATAAAGATATCTAAAGAACAAGAGATTTTAACCTTAATGAAAAGGCGATTATCAGGCCAGGTAAAAGGATATCACCAAAACCAATAATGCTATATCCACCCCATGGATCAAACAAGCGAGGCATCTTAAGTAGCATAGGCACGCCATCCTCGGCGGTCCTATCCCCTCGTGCTACCTGAGAATAAGGCATGAACAAATTTTCCTCCATACCATTATAATTAAATTGAAAGGAAAAGAATATTACATACCACTATCATGACGCTTTCATGAAACCACCTCTTTGAGATGAAAACCCAAAAGATGTCATACAAGAAGGCACAACTGAGAAGCACAGTGCCCACCTGAATATCCAAGATTAAAACATGAATTTCTAGATAAACAGTTCAATCAGCAAGGAGGCAACATTCATGAGAATTGCATTGAGCATTAATCGCTACAACAATATTCAATAACATACAACTATAAACTCAAACTAAATGGTATTGTTCCCATGGAGAATCTAAAAAGTAAGCAATCCATGCAAAGGTTGCACCAGTTAGGAAAAATACAAGAAAACACCAGTGTGGTTCATATTTGTAGGATGGGTTAAAAAATCACTTAGCGTGCATGGTGTGACTAACTGGAGATACCTGTACAGGAGTCATAAGAGACAAGAGAACACTTTATATATATAAAGGAAAAAAAGTGCTGGTGCTAAATAGAGATAAAGATAAACAGAATCTCAGTGAATGACGTAGAGCACTTCCCTTACAAACAGACATTTCTAAAACAAACTTCAACATCCCAATTCCCTCTCTTCCACCAGTGAATCTTTGAATGCACTTGATTTATTCATCTTGTGTCCTCTTATTGTGATAAGTTATCGCCATGATCTCTCAAGTGCATCTTTCTTCATTATTTGAACATTTAGAAAGGTTACCCTTTTTACTCCTTTGAGTCCTATCATGTCTTTATCTTTGCTAATATGAGCTTCTTCAAATCCACTTCTTTCTATTTATTTACACCATCCTCCATCTTCTGAGGCCTCATATTCTCAGACACCACCTTCTAGGATTCCACCTACTGATATACCTCCTCTATGAGTGTACAATCGACATCAACAACATGCCACCTGAACATCCAAGGGATTCGGGCAGCTGTCAACAGTTAGAGAGCAGTAGAATCTCGAGCTAGATTTTTATGATATATTTGAACCATCTTGAAGGGAAGTGTTATGGACCCAATATAATTATGAAATAGTAGGGGTTTATTTGTGATATATCTTGTTCAGTAATAATTTATAAATAAGTAGTGGGGAGACACCTAGGATATCCTATTAGGAATCCGTCCCTCTAACAAAGTCAAAATGAAGGTAAATGTCAAGCATTTCCAAATGCAACAGATATCACAATCAAAATACTTCCAATGAGAATATAGCTATCTTTGCACTTATGACCCTGAAATCTGCGTCAGAGCAGAAAAGCCTCGTGATGTTCTAGCCATATTAGCTTTAAATGATTTAAGAAAACAATATTCAGATGCATACCTATTAGGATTTAGTAATGACACAGTATTCTAATCACCACCAGGCAAGCATAGCACAGCTCTAATCATGTTATTCAAAAAAGAAGAGAACTTTTTTGAGCAAAAAATGCAGAAGAAAACTAACCTTAAGGTTAGGTACTCGAACAATTTGGAGAACTGTGATAATCAATGCAATGCCCTGATTGACATAGAAGTAGATTAACATAAATGACAGTGAGAGTACCTTGATAAGGTAATTAAGCATAGTAAGGTGACACATATGACAGTGCATTCAAAAAATTCAGTTCAAAATCACCACAGGCAACCAGGAAATGTGTATATGATTGAAAAAATGTGCATATAATTGAAATACAAAGTAGAGGCCTAAGAGATATATAGACAGTAGTAGCTTGAAACCATCTAGATTAACTAATGGAAGCGACTTTTACTCAAATATTTCTCCAACCAATTTAATTCTAAAGAAGACATCAACTCTTGCTTTCTATCTCAAAACAATTAGTAAAATGAGAAATCTCGACTAAATGTAAATTTCAAAATGACGAGTACTAAGCTGCAGTAAGCCAGTATATATGGTCATTTCTACATATGCAATATTTGTTAACAGTTCACATTTAGACTTTTAGTTCTCTATTGTCTTGGGAATTCAATCTTCCACCAAATTGGCAGATCTGATTTCTAGCCTAAGTATCAGTCACAATTAGGGGTGACAATTGTGTAATTGTGTTATAAATGATTTATATCAATCATTAAATAAAAAATAATATAAGATAACATAAAAAAATTATATATACAAATAATTTAATAAGGTGTAAGATAAACTTAACTATTCAAATGAATTAAGTTACATGACATAAAAATAATATTTTTAAAATGAATTTTCTTTGAAAATGGGTCAATTGTGACATCCATTTATATTTATTTATTTGAATTCTACCGTGGGATTTTGTCTTTGTTAATTCATGTCTAGAGACTGGGTCAAGTTGGGTTGTGTCATTAGGTTGGCTCTATTCACAATGAAAGTAGATCACAGGTCCTGCAAAGTCTTTCAGGTAGGTGGTGCTAAGTAACTATTGCTTTTCAAGATTTGATTAGTTGCTACAAGTAACAGAAGATACATGAAGTTAACAAATGGGCCAAGATTCAGAAAAAATCACTTGAAAATTATAATAAAGAGAGAAAGAGACACCAAAATAAATAACAAACAATGTCTTTTTTTATTACTTATGTCAGAATGTAAGAAAAATAAAGCTAGTTTCCTACCAGGATATCTTGGCCGATCCATGCAAAGGATTCACGGCGATAGACAGCCCATACAACAGCAAAGACAATGCATAGTGGAAAGAGAGCTAGTGTTAGGTAGGAGACGGCTCCAAAGTACGGAACTTTAATGAAAGACTCTCCAGCATGTTTGAACCAACTGGAAAAATCCACATATCATAATCATTTACCACTTGTAGTGTTTAATCATACTGGCTGGATTAAAACACTAACTTGCAACAAGCCATAGAACTATCAATCATGTTATACAAGTTTTAGTTGCACTACCTTAGCTAAAGCTGAGTGCTTAATGAAGTCATAGACTCATAGTAGATCTCGAGTTATTGATCAAATAGGTATAGTTATTAAATGAATAAAGTCAGCTTTAAGAAAACCTAGGATGTGACAATGTGACCATATGAAAATAGAAGAAGTGTTGCTTTTCTAGGTATAAGGTCCATTTAATTGATGAGTTTAATAGTAGATGAAACTACAGATGTTTCATCACACTACAAATATCTAGAGGAACAAAGTTTCTTCATTTTGTTTTATGATGATATTTTTTATATGACAAATAGTATGTAAAAGTCATTGTAGAGTCTGGTCGGCCATATTTCCTTGGAATATCACTTCTCTTTTCACCCTTTATACACAGCCAAGTTAGCTAAATTATTCCATCAGAACAGTTTGAACTAGTTATTGCCAAATATTAAGGAATATGCTATTCTAGCAACAGGGTATAGAATATGATCTCCTTGTGGTTATGTTTAAGACAAATTCTACATTTGATGTCTCTGGCAAAAAGTGTGCCATATTTGATAATTCTGAAGGGATGTGTTGTTAGTGCTTATATGCCACGAGCAGGGCTTATCATTAGCAGTAAAAAAATAAAACAATAAGTAATTATATTGTATATTTTTAAATATTTAAAATTGAGATGATCCACCATACAAAAGAATCAGTAACTTTATTCTTGTTTAACTTGATTAGGATTTAGTGGTTTGGTTCCAATAAAGAGTCTTACTGAACTCTACAGCGTTGACTAAATTATACGGTTAATCAAAAACATCAGCAACTTGCAAGCACCACTTAGTTCCCACACCACCCTAGTCATCAAGATGCAAAAGGAGATTTGGGAGAAAAAATAATATAATTTTCTGCTTGAGGAAAAGCACGCTATCTAAGAGAGGAGCAATATGTATGCCTACAACCACGTTATCGTAGCTCCATGTCAGCGCTAAAGAATAATAGATAAATTATATTTACTTTAAATTATATTTTGAACTATTATAATTAGTCTTAAACAGGAATTAATCTACCATGGTACATAGTACTTGAAAATTCATACTCTATAAATATTATGCTAGGCCAAATTTTATGTTAGACTAAATTGTATGAGTTGGCTATATTTAATTTTTCATCAACCAAGCAGCAAACAAGTTCAATCCAAAAACAGTTCTCTATTTTTTTATCCTCTTTTCCCCTTCATATACTTTGTAGAAAACCAGTGTTCATTGCGATCTTAGAATTCACAGTTCAATGATCGCTCATTACCTTCACTCATGGTACTAACTACCAATCTTGGATAAATTGAATATCTCATATATCAGTTAATTATTTGTGCAAACCAATTTAAACAATCACTTGGCCAACAAATTATCGAGCTGAGATCCCCTGTGAAACATCTAAAGACCATATAAAATGATACTGATGTGGGAGCCTTCCAAAGTGCAGTCAAACTGTTTCAACTGATCAATCTGAATAAAATCCTCATGGTGCATGATTTAAGATTATTTTTCAGAATATCTTGTTACACGAATGATTTTTTGTGGATTTTGCTAGCAAACAATCCTTTTACTGCTCTCTAAAACAATTTGTCAGGGACAGAATCTTAATACAGAAGGAATACTTTCTGATAAATGATATATTAGGGCAGTTTGGTCATCAAAGATGAAACAATGGAAGAAAATGTTAAAAGATATATAACAATTCTCAAGTAATGTAGTACCAAATTCTAGCAAAAATATTATAAAGAGCGCTTGATAATTAACAATACTCTTGTAAGCAAAATAAATAGTTGGCATAACTAATATGTTGAAAGAAAAGAACATGCAGCCTATAAATGCCACAAAGTATGAGGTGGTATACCGTGATAACAGAGCTACCAAGCATGTTTGTAGACCCTGATACAGAACAAGTAATCTGATTGGTAATTTGATATGCAAATAAAAATAAATAAATTTCAAAATATCCAATTAACGAATGTTCCATAAACAAGTTAACTAATCAATAATAAATTGCCATCAAAAATATCAAAATAAAAGATAAGTACACCAAGATTATTCGAAATCAAAGTTCCAAAATAACATGGTGCACAAAACTACAATCACGCAACAAAAAATTTTACAAAGAATTTCAGAGTTGGTTCAATGTGGAAATTCTATCTACTTTGAAAAGGAAAGTAAAGTAAATACAAAAATTTATGACAGGCTCATAGAATGTCTGACCTTAGAATCTTATTGTTTAGGATTTGATGTGCATCAAATTCTAGTTTCTTCTTTGAGGTCATATATTAGCACTATACAGTATGGCATTTAAAGCTTCAGTTTGAATTTAACGACAGACGACATTCAAAAAGTTATCTTGCATAAAAACTTCAAAAGAATACAATTAAATGAGCAAAAGGAAGTAGGAATAAGGTAAAGAATTGCACCTCTACACCACCAATGCAAAATAGAACCACTAAAAGCTCCACAAACCAGAATGACATGAGTTTGTAAAGTAAAATTAAGAAGCATGAAGCAATCACAACAAACAAAAAAGCTGAGGTTGTGGTGATGTCCACTATGCCATTGGATCTTGTAGCTTCCATGTTCATGAACTCCTCTGGCGCATCCTACAATCATTATTCCACTAATTATTGTGACAAATTTGACTCCTAAGGATAGAGAATCACATGGTAAATATAGAATAAATGAAAACCTTTAATAACTTTTCATGCTCCATTAATGCTTCTCTAGCACTCCATGCTGACCAATATGATGCACATAAGATGGTACCAATTGCCATAAACCACAGAAAAACTTCTGCTGTATCAACCAGAGGACGATCTGGAGAATAGAGTTGCACAGCAACTGGAAAATGTTGAAGAATTATAAATTTTTTACCAAAGAGGATAAAATAGAATAACATAATCATATGCCAAAAGTTATACATTATTGAACAAATATACAACCATGCAGAACCATATCTTCTCTTAAATCCTTGGACTGAACAGAACGCTTCTATACTTCATGCCAGCTCCCTTGGCTCTTGAAATTTATGATTTTCTCTTCAAATGGCTTTAGAAACACAAATAATCTTCTCATGTACCTTCATGCTTGGGAGGATCACATTCTGAAGTGCAAGAGGCAGTGTGAGGGGTGGTGAAAGGAGTGACTATGGCCAGAGTTGTCAAGGTTGATGTGGGTGGCAGTTTGGCTTTCCCCGGCAGGGGCAGTCAAGGCATGTGTTGCTTGTCCTCACTATTTGGATTGCAAGAGAATGAAGAAAAATGCATATTAATACTGATCTGATGATATAAAGGCCGAGACCTCAAGCTGGAACTACCAGAGCTACAACATTCAGAGTCAAACTTGATCAATGCATGCAAGCGAATGCAGTTCACAGCAGAGGGCCAAGGTCCAATGGATCAAGTTGGTGATGAAAATATCTGATTCTTTCAAAGAATTGCCAACAGTAGAAGGAAAGTTAACGCCATTCATTTTTTAGCGGAAAACTGAGTTCCGATTGAAGGCAAGCAGCAGAAGTTTAGTAGATTATGAGAGCATTTTTCTTCTGTGATGAGTAAATCACACCTCTCTTACCTAACCACCAACCAATCACTATTCCCAGGGGCCATCCTCAACTTTCTTGGGTATAATTGCCCTTTCTTGGAGGTAGAATTTTTTTTATGTTATAAAAATTATAGGACCAATAAATGCCCTAGGATGGATTTAACATGAGCTCTAGGTTTCCATGTGGGGTGTTGTTAAACCTAAGGTGTTGGCTCTATTTAATGACTTCCATGAGGGTAAGATGCCAACAAACAACATGAATCACTTATATCTCTTATTTGATGCCTAAAGTGGAAGGAGCTTGTCAAGCTTCTGACTTTCATCCGATAGCATTGGAAACCTTCATGGTTAAGATCCTATCCAAAGTTCTTGCATGAAGGCTACAGCTGATCATTAATGAATTAATCGGGATTTTCAATTTACTTTTTGTCAAGGGGTGCCGTTGATTGCTATGTCAGTGCAACTGAGATCCTAAATTGGTGCAAAAGGAGCAATGAGGAGGCAAAATATTGATCAAGCTAGATTACTCTAGAGCTTTTGGTAGTTAGTTGGCATGACTTGGAGGACATCTTGAAACTACTCGGCTTCCATGAGTTATGGAGAAGATAGGTAATAGACATTGTAACCACGGCCAATGAAACTATTTTACTCAACAACAAGGAATCCAATGAAGAAGGGACCTTGTCAAGGCAACCCATATCTCCTTATTTGTCCATCCTCTTAACCGATGCCCTTAACCAAGTGCTATTCAGGAACCAAGCAGAGGGTTTTATCAGTGGCGTTGGTAGTGGATGCTTTCTTGGAGGATTCCAAATATTGCAATTCATGGATGACCCTACTGTTTTCTTGTCCTAATTTGGATAAGGTGAAGAATCTCAAGGTTATTTTGGCAGCTTCTTCACGACTTCACATACAGTGGACTTCAGATAAAATATCAGAAGTCATGATATTGTATAAAAGTCACCTGATCAAAGGCTTGGAATTGACATGCATTGTTAATAGAACCGTTAGTTAATCTGCCTAAAACATATCTGGGGTTTCAGCTGGGATGGAATAAAACCCGATGTATATTATTGGGGGTCTCTTGTGGCTAAAATACATAGGTGGCTTCCTCCAAGGCATATGGTTCCCTTCACCCTGAGTGGTTGCATCTGCAGTACACTTACCTCAACGGCTTCATATCCAGACATGGTATATCAGATTTCAGCTAGGGTGCTGAGAGAGATGGACTGATTCAGGAGGTACTTCTTTGGGCAGTTTGAGGTGGAATTGTTGCCCAGGGTTTGACGCATGTTGCATGGGAATAAGTTTGGAGGTGCTATTTTACTAAATTTAGAAGTGTTTAACAAATCTCTGCATTGCAGGTGGTGGTGGAAGCTGATTAACAAATCAAAGGTGGCTTGGATTGAGGTCCTAAGTAGAACTTATCTCAAACAAGGAAATCGGATTCTTAGTTACAGTGATGGATGATGGTTGTTTCCATGGAAGGACTTCTTGGCTCTTGCTTGTGAAGGATTTTTGTTTCAAAAGCACCACAACTAAGCTTTGTTGGAGTAGTAAAGAACATTTTTGGTACTCCGGATGGCCGGATGGACTTGTAACTCAACTTCCTGCTTCATACCAAGCCAGTGTGGATAAGCAAATACTTGTGTGTAATCTGCAACCTCCTAGACAACTGTTGGACTTAAGATTTAATAGACCGTTTCAGAGAGTGCTTTGCTGTCACTTATCATCAAATCGAGAGGAATCCAGCAAATTTGTCCAGATGCATTTACCTGAAGATGGAGCAGTGACAGATTTTTTTCAGTTTCCTCTGTATGATATGTTCTTCGACCCTAGTATATCCATTGGTATGGAGAACGCTGTTTGGAACTCCTTTGCCTCCACTCAAAGTTAAACTGTTGACATGGCTGATTATCTTGGGGAAGATCAATATTAAGGTCAGGTTGGCACGAAGAGGGGTTCCATGGAGGATATCAATTTTGTCCTATTTGGAGGGGAGAATGAGAACTGAAATGAAACAGTATAGCACCTATTCTTTGATTGCCCAGTGACAGTGGTCGATGGGACATTGATTGTCTACTGAACTTCCAAACGTTGATACTGTTTTTTCCTAATTGGTGGCATGGCTGGAACTACAACAAATCCAAAAGGTTGGTAAAGAAAGGCAATGTGTTGATTAAGGCCTGGCTATTTATAATCTGAATAGTCAGGTGTGGAAAATTTTTAGAAATGAGGAGTCAAGTGTCAGACTATGCTGGAAGATTGGCTTCGTAGAGTCAACTTATGGAGTGTGAGAGGTAAATCCTATTCATTTTCTTCTTCTTTTTCATTAGTTATAGTATCTATGATTGACCTTCCCGACTTGAAACCAAATTAATTTTTAAAAATGGTTGTCTAATCTCTCATTCTCCTCTCAATAATTAAAATTTTATAGTATGACTTATCAGCATAAAATCTTCATAATTCGATCAACATATTGTATATCACCTTTATTCCTATAGATAGGTGCCTAAAAACCTTTTGTCTGTTTGTTGAGTATCTTATTAATTCTAAAAAATTTATATAACTTAGTTGACTAAATTGAGCTTGATCTCCTAGAATCTTCCATACTTCAATAGGAATCTCTTCCAAACCTGCATTTTTTGTACCTTTATTCTCTTTAGTATTATAAATAAATCTATTATTTGCATATCTTCCAGATTGCCTATAGAATGCTAGGAGATGATAAAAAAATAATAATAATTGAACAGGAGATTATAAGACACATGAGATGTATAAAGTGATGGCTAGTCATGTTGACACTTCAACAGTTTGAAAATTTTTAATTGGTGCGGTAAATTTGTTATGAATTCCTAAAGTATACAATAAATTAATTAATTTTGAAAGTTCATGATAAATTACTTAAAACAAGATTTAGCAATTAAATCTACTAAAAAGAAAATTACCCGCAGAAGCAAGTTGAAGACCGGTTTCCAAGCTAGCACCTGCATCTTGTGGAAGCATAACTGCAGGAATACCAATATTCAAATCTGTTTCATTTTTATCACAGACCATGTCTTGTATAACTCTTTACGATCATTAATTAAATACCTGTATAGTGTAGACCAAACCTACAATGTTCAAGGATTGTATCATCCAAACCTACAATTAATCAAATACCTGTATAGTGTAGACCACCGCATTAATTGTATAAAACGTCGGCCTGAGTTTATCAGTCGATACTGCACGTGCCTGTGACATTTTAATGTGAGACACAAAAATAATAAGCAATCGAAAATTGAACTAATTGAACGACATGGGAAAGTTCGTCACAACAAACCTGATAATATATCTCAGCCCAGAACAGCACCAGAAGAGTATAAGTTGTGAAAAAAACCAGACTGGGAAAATCTAGAACAACATGTTGAAAGACCTGACGACAGCAACGGTGAATTTGCTACGATATAACTAGACTAGAATCCAGAGGAAAGGGGGAAAAAGACAAATCGAGCAAAGACCTCTGGCCTTATGTGTTGGACATCCCTCCGAAAGACAAATACAACCGACCTCACTGCAATCAAGCAATAAAACAAACCATATTACAGTAAGGACGATAATTGTGGGCAATTAAGTGCTCCAGTAACCCCAGCAGATTCGCAGTCGAAGAGGGAAATTGCATACCACCATTTACCAAGAAGTTCAAGGAATGAAAGACTTTTTGCGTCGTCCAGCCATACTCCGGAACCCTGCATTCTATTCTGATCAGTTGGATCTGCAAAAGTCGATCATTCAGTCCAATTTTTTACAGCAACAAAAAAAAACCGCGACCACTTAATACCTAACCGCTTCATTTAAGAACATGCAACTCAAAGCGAAAAAAGAGAATGGTCTGAAAATTACAAGGGCAACGGCGGCAACGATGCCATAGAGAGCGGCAAGCGTATGGAAGATCCAATCCTGCAACAGGACGGAGCTTTCAGCACCTTCCCGCCAACTGGACGCTCTATTGAGCGAGATTACGGCCGCCTTGGGTACAGAAGAGGCCATCATCGAAGTCGCTGCTCCGGCCTCTCCTAGCGAATCCACAAATCCACGAATCGATGGGCGAAGATCCATCTACCGGCGCTGCAGATCGGATAAACCAGAGTACAGTGGAACCGGAGAGAGGGAAAGCGACGGACTTGATCGGATCCAGGCAGCAACAGCCAGGAGCCGGAGGACACAAAAACCACGAGGCCAAACTAGGAAACAAAATGGATTCAGACGGCTGGAAGCAACCGGCCCACTCAAATATCGACGCATAGTGTTACCATGCATTTGATTTGCAAGTATATCAAGAGCAAAGTAGGCCCAACGTTACATCCAATCATTTTTCAGGTTCGCAACAGCCATGATGCGAAGTTCACGGGTAAAGGAGGGAGTTATAGTTACGGGGTCGGAATAAGGCGGCCACGTGTCTGCGACGGGAAGACAGCGAGGAGCGGTGAGGACAAACGTTGGCATACGCGCGAGCAAGGGGCGGCAAATTGTCTCGGCGGTTTTAATGTTAACAAATAGATGCATAATTAATATGTTACGGACCTCTAGGTGCGGAACGGTGCGGACTGTTTTCTAGTACATCTGTGTCAATTTTTTTTTAAATTTATTAAATATAATTTTTTCTCAATCCGCGGCATTCTCTTTCACGTCAATTCTCTTCGCCGAAAGCCTCTTGTCGCGTCCTCCCTTGCCGCACCGAGTCTCCCTCCATCCTCCCAATTCAGTCTAATAATCTATTCTTCAAGCATCCCTGTTATGTCATTACGGATGATTTTTACTGACACAACCTCCCCGGTGTGGGAGAAGCAGCTGTGGGGATAGTTCCCGTCAACCCAGGCTGCGGACCTCCTCGAGGGTGGTCGGCTGGTGGTAGCCATGGGAGACGGTAGCAGCTGTGTGTGCGATGGCAGCAACCCATCCTTGTTGGTGATGCCACGGTTGCTTTTGAGAAGAATCCATCATATCCTGAAAAGGGAGAAAGCTCAAGAACTGTTCCAAGCGGCACTCGTTCGTGGGTTGATGCGATCAAACGAGTCATCATGGACTCCAGATCGCCAGCAATGATAAGGGCAAGGAAAAAAATTTAAGAAAATCTTAAGGAAAAATATATAATGGAGACATCATTTCACTTTGATGGGCCCCATTATTTCATGTGCTTTCCTTAAGATTTTCAAATTTTTTTCTCTATATAAATTATTTCTCAAAAAAAAAAAAATAGGTCCTTTAGTTAGGGACGAAAAAGGATAACTTGATGTTGTTCATTTTCTTCCTCGTGTCAAAGAGATCAAACGGAGCGTGCTTAGGCATGAAGAGGACCGTTGTAAACTGCAAGTGCCCCTTAACAGAGAAGTGCTTTACAGCGAGGTGGTCTTCCCAGTCGTTAGTTAGGTTTTTAAGAAAGAGGCATATTCTTCCTTTGTAATCTCCTCCGGCTTTCAAAGCCAAATTGGTTTATGCTTGTTGATCTCTGTGATGTGTTTTACAAGCTTCTTCATCAGTTTGTCTTTGACCCTCGATACGTCTCCATCCCCTGCAAACCTTGGTAGGGATAGCGTGAATGTAGTCAGTGTTTCGGTCACATCTCTGTTTGGCAAAAACCTTACAAAGTTGTCTTTAGTTCTGTTGAGTGGCTTTACTCCTCAAGATTGTGACGTGTCTCCGATCTTTTCTTTCAGTTTCGCCTCTGTTGGCTTGACCACCGGAGTAGTAGTCCTGATTATAGTTGCCTATGGCTTTATTATCTGTTGTGTCACCAGGGTGTTTTTTGGAACTTGTCTTTCAGCAATACTAAGCATCTTTGAGGTCGCTTCTTTGAAACCATTAATGAGCTCCTTTGCACTTTCTTTGAACTCTCTTTGTGATGTCAACACCTACGTTCTAACCTCTATCAGGTTATTTGGACAACATACCTTAGATTAACTCAAACAACTGATTATATTAAACATTTGGCATTTTAACTGTTGTAGCATGATAAATAACACAAATTATTAGTTGCAGGATGTGGGAGTTGCTGAAGACAATGCCTCGTCTAATGGCAAGAGTTCACAAGAACTTGGCATCGACAGTGGCATACAATGTAGTCGCCATCCCCATTGCTACAGACGTTATGCCCCCGAAATATGATTTTGCCACGACACCTTCTCTTACTTGTAAGTCATGTTCATAGATTATATAGTACTCCAAGATCTATGAAAATCATAAGCGATGTAAATTTTCTTTTTAAAAATAATATTATAGGGGGGATTGATGCCATTGAGCTCAATTTTCATTGTTAGCAACTCATTGCTGCTGCAGCTTCATAGATCATCCTCTAAGAAAGATAATTGCTAAAGAGGAAATGTCGGAAAATATTCTTCTCAGTGCACATATAATAGTTACAACATATTTTTGTTTGAGTCCAATCATAGAGGATATCTAACGGAGTTGCTAAGTATATCTATTGTAGGTGATTGATTGGTGGGGTTGTGCAAGAATCAGCTTATGACATTATAAACTATACTGTTCAAAGTATCTATTGTGATTCATTTATGTAATAAGTATGTAATTTCTATCAGTCAAATTATGTTCCTTTGATTGAAGCACATTTATTTGTTTCTGTTATCAAGCAAACAAATAAATTCATTAAAAACATAACATATATTATGCAGAATACACTCTAAAAAGATTCATTCACAATTTACCACAACCATTAAGAAATTCATTTGACATAAACAGTTCTTATAAAACCTAAAGTTGCTTTGTAACTTCCATTTTGTGAATACAGCGTAGCATCCATCCATGCACCGAGAGTGTTGTCATGATGGAACTAGGAGCTAGCAACGTTGAAATAAAGCAACACATGCCAAACTTGCAGGAAGGATAGACCGATGCTAATATTCTTTCTAATCTTGTCTGAAAGCATCAAACATTGTTCCAACTACATAGTACTTGAATATTAGATATTCGAATGTTTTAACACATCAAAATAAAATAAAGTTGATAAAATGTCATACTGCATGCATGTTTTAATCAAGTCACTGAATTGCATTTCGATAACAAAATGCCCAAAAGTGAAACAACAGCTATCTACAAAATTTAAAAGAGCGAGTTATAAATTATATTTGCATTACTATACTAGCTTAAGATAATATGTACTTTCCAATTGTGCAAACAAAGGAAATAGATGAATGTTGGCCATTGATATTACAAATTTTGCAAAATTCGGTTTAACCTACATTACTATGTACCAATAGGAGTTGGCAAATGTCCAAGATTTTCAACTTGCTTCAAAACTAAAAAAGAATTAGGTAGCATTTGGTTAGTGAGTTTAGGAATCAGAGAATGGAATGATAGTTGATAGTGTTTGGATTATGAGTTTGGGAATGATTTTCAAATTTATGGGAATCACCAAACCCATATAACTAGGGGGTTTCATTTCTATTTCCATTCTCCTTCCTCCTTAAAAAATTTTTTTTAAAAAAAATTATAAAATTATAAAAAAATGTAAAAAAAATAAAAAATACTTTTAAAAATTTTAAAATTTAAAAAAATAAATAAAATAAAATAAAACAAAATTTTAAAAATTAAAAATAATTTAAAACAAAAAATTAAAAATATTAAAAATTAAAAAAAAATTGACAAAATTGAAAAAAAAAAATTAGGGGGAAAAGGAAAAAAATAGAAAAAAAATCCAAATAGATAATCAAACAAAAAAAGGGAGAAGGAAAAAAAAAAGAAAAAAATAATTTTAATTTAAAAAAAATGTAATCATACCTAATCTAAATTTATAAACAAACAGGCTAAACTCATTCTCATTCTAGCGTATTATCAACTCATTCTTATTCCTATTTCTGTCTCTCAAATCAAACGTTACCTAAAAAGTTGAATACATATATGTTCAAGTTTATTCATTTAGTATAAAGAGTTGTTCAAACTTATATATTTAATTGATCTTGTGGTATTGAATAAACCTAAATAAATTCTTACTGAATCAAACATCAAATTTGCTTATGAAAGTTACATTCATTTACAGCCATATATGAGACTATTTTTTTTTTTCAAATAATGCTAAATCTTCCAACTATCACTATGCCCGATTTTTGATCGTGATGTGGATAATTTTGAGATCAACCAAGAAATCTTTTATTTTTTTTTTATGTGTGTTTAATTTCTAATTATTCCTTTAATTGTTTGACACCGAGGCTGGACTGTGACTCATCGCTAGCTTTTCTGATAGCTATTTTTATTACATTTGTCACAAATTCACAACAATTTTTTTTGTTTCTCATTCCTCCTTTACACTGAAACAAAATACTTCTATTGGTATTCTTGTTTCCTACTAATGCCACAGTGTCAGTTCGACAGTATCCTGAAGAAAGTTCAAAATTGTAAGTTGACAGGTCCTTAAGAGAAACTTGTCGGGACTGCAGACTCTGCAGTGTCTTTAGCAGATTAGTCCTTTTTATTCTTCTTTAGTCACTGTTTTTTTTTTATTTATATCTCGAATAGGAAGGAAGAGCAGTTGGTAATTCTTATGAATTAATAACATCTCCATCATTCTAATTTTTCTTCGTCTATCAATTCTTATTCTAGCAAAATGGCAGAACCAGAGGCGAGACAAGGGTACTTTCTTCTCCAAAACCTTCCCAAAATATTATGTTGTCACTTGCTTAAAGCTAATTGGGACAAGAAATGGAAATTTATATACATATAATTAAGAAAGCAAGATGATGTTAAAGGCTTAAAGCCTAAGAGAAAGAGCACGAATTTTTCATAATAATAATAATAATAATGGACGTTTGAAGGAAGAAGAAGAGTTGATTATGACAAGCATCTACTTCTGTAGAAGAGCTTCGATGGCGGTAGGAGGAAAAGTATCCGTCGGATCCTCTGTCTCAGACCATGGCAGCCACCACGCCCACGAGTCGAACAGGAACTCGCCGCCGGAATAGGCCGAGTCGAGAATCCTGCACCCTTCGCTCAGCTGCGGCAGTTCGACGATCTGGCCTAGGTCGTCGCAATCCTCCGGCGACGACTCCACGGCCGCTGCACCGGCACCGGGGTCCATCGCCGCGGCCTTGGCAGCCGCGGCCTGCACGTCGCGAGGGGACAGCGTCGCCGGTCGCGGGAGCGAGCCGGCGAGTTCCGGGAAGTTGAGCACAGCGGCGGCGCCATTAAGGCTAAGGGCGGCCGCGTCGTGCGCCCGCGCCACCATCTCCGGCGTAGGGAACGTTCCCAGCCA
>JBBPFQ010000057.1:4384438-4394998 GCA_037974815.1 Kaempferia elegans
AAGGAGAGCATAAGTTAAGGGGAGTTTGTATTTATACCATGTTTATACTTTGCTTTTAATTTTCAATTGCTATTTATGTCTAACTTAAACATATTGCCACACATCAAAAAAGGGGAGATTATAGACAATTATGGTTTTAATGTATGTGTCAAAGAGTTTAAGTTTGACTTTCATATTGTTTTGATATGTGTTTGAGTCATGCATGACTTGGTAAAACACATGAGCAACTTGGTGCGGTTAAGACTTGGAGAAATCTCAATGTAGTGCTCGAGTCCTTGAGTATGTGAATGATTGTGCATAAGACATCCGAGGGATTGCCGGACGAGGAGCAACTTAGTGGAGCCGAGTGAAGCGGGCTTCAAAGCAACGTGAAGGATGGCACAGTAAGGATCCACGGACTCAAGTGCATATAAGGGACGAAGACTAAGGAAGAAGACTTGAAGGGAAACTCTAGAAATGATGAGAGTTGAGTAATTGTAAGTGTTAGTCGACTGATACCAATTCATGAACACACAAAATGGTTCTGTGCCCAACGGCTATGAAGGACAGTCGACTGATACAAGTATCAGTCGGCTGGTCCGAAGATGACAAGAGCACAAAATATTTTTATGCTCTATGGTTGCTAAGACTAGTCGATTGGTACAAAACTGTTAGTGGTGGTTTAGCAGAATTACAGATTCTGTAGAGTGTCGTTGGCTATGACTAATGATCACACCAGTTGACTAATGATGCTGCTAGTCGACTGGCGCACAGGAAATGAGTTGACTTGTGATCAACTCTTTTCTCTCTATTTAAGGGAAGCTTGGGGAATGAAAGGAGGTGATTCTGTATGTATACTCCTCAGTAATTTCCTCTAAGATTTCAATTCCAACTCTTCCTCGTAAAACTAATTCACAAGTCTTGTAAGAGGAAAAGCTTTTTGTGAGAGGTTGTGCTTCACCAAAAAGAAACAAGTATTAACCACAGATTGTCGGGGACTAATCCACCAACGGATTGAGGGATCATCCACCTCAATGATAAGCTGTGGAGTAGGAGTTTTATCTCCGAACTATGTAAATCATCGAGTTAACATTGTTTTCATCTTTTTGTTTTGCTTAAGCTTTTATTTGTTTTAGTATTTCTTCTTGCGCAACTAACTATCTTGTAGAAAGAAACACATTTGTGTTTGACGCTATTCAACCCTCCTTTCAGCAAGTCACGATCCATAACACAACCCACCTTGCATTGGGTTGGATTGGATATTTTTTAATTCGCCAAGATGACTAGTTAGCTCGCCTTGCCAAATGGCTGGCCCACCACGGGCCGACCCACCCCACCACAGAGTAGCCCATTTGATAGCTCTACGATATGCCATAATCTTCCCGTTATCTAGAATCTATCCCAAGCATTCAATTCAATGTTTAGCATGAGGCAACAATTTCGATTAAAAGTTAAATGCCCGTAGGTTGGCGTAATTGATAGGTGATTGTTTCAATAAGTTTTGGAATTAATTTTTAATGGAGGCAAATGTCTAGTTAAATAGCTAACCTTCTCCATGCAAAGGGTTATTGTGCTAGAGCAAATGCCCCCGTGATTTACCCTCTTCGAGAGAGCATGAGGTTGCCTTGGAGGAACCACTAGGGTGACCACTTTACCTTTTTATGGTTTTGCCACATTAGTGCCCGCTTACGACTACTCCCATGTCATTGAGAGGAAGTACAACGTGAATCTAAATTGACAAGTGCATGGGCAAGAGTCCACAGAGGTAATGAAATTTCCTATTGAGTTTTGACCGCCTGACCACTAAATCATTATCCTATGTACTTACCAACTGAGGCAACCTTGGGTCATCACATTACCTTTTTGCTCCAATATGGATAGAATGATGCATAAAGTGATATAAGTTAAAACTCTAAAACACACTTAGCAATAGGGGTGTCAATTCTGAGTAGGGGTTTCAATTCGGATGGATTGAATGGATTTGGATCCAATTGAAACAAAGTTTTTACAAAAAAAAAAATCTTCAATCTAAATCCGAACAAAACCCGAAAATCCTAGACCCAAACTCAAACTGAGAAAACCTGATTAAAAATGACTTTTAAAAATTATTTTCTATATAATTCTTTATATTTATCTCAATTTTTCATCATTATCATATTAATCTTATACTGATATATATAAAAATATTTTAATTTTTTAAATAAAATTTAATTTAACCTCTAAAAAATTCTACTAAACCCTAAATTCAAATCAATCCAGGTCAACCCGATCTAATCCTAGCATAATCCAAAAACACCTCTATCCGAACTCGAAAACTTCCAACCTAAACTTGATATTTTTCGAGTCGACTCAGATCGAATTTTCAGATTAGATTCATTTTTAACACTCCTATTTGGTGAATCTAGAGGACAACGAGAAAATGGGTCGGACATTGAAAGACACAAGGCAGTAACTATAACTTTAACAATTTTCAACTTGTATGCAAAGGAGATGGATACAAAATTAGAGCACATCAATATAACCACAGCTGCTTCATTGCAAATGTTTTCAATTTCTTTGGGAAATCGACATAATTCTGATAACTCCAAGAACATGTTACCAAAATCAACCGGTGAAACAGAAGCAACACAGCCATTAAGTTCCAGCTGAACGATATAATCTCTTTGCGATAAGCCTATGATTTGTTGCGCTAGTGCCATGAACTGCTATGCACAATAGCCACTATGTTCACTTCAAGCTTTTGTATAGGTCATCAATGACACTCTGAAAAAGTAAACAAATTGCATTAGCATTGAGATCAAAACATAAATATAGGTGAGACTTGAGAACATATATAGCACATGATATTGTGACTACTCACACAACTCTTTCCATGTTCCAATAAGGGTTGGAAAAGAAAGATTTGTTTGTACCTTATAATACTTTAGTAGTTGTGGCCTCTTCTTTTTGTATGTTGGGGTCAGTAGGTCGCGTTCCATATCGAACGGTATTGGATCAAGGTGAACAGCTTTAATAAACTCAAAGCCTTTCAACTGCGAGAATGTGAGATGTGATATCAAATAATGCATCTGAAAAAATAATAGGTAGACAAGGCAAGAGTAGGACGACTCACCTTCCTTCCTTTACCAATCTTCATTAACTCACCCAAAATATATTCTTTTGCCTTCTGATTTTGACAGAGCATGGTAAAATCCCCACTAATACCATTCGCTAGAGCCCATTGTTCAAGAGCTTGCATATTGGGGTTGACTATAGCAACGAGAACCGACTCAAAACTATTTCCGTAGATCCATATCTGAAACGAGTTATTGAGACGCAATGTTAATCAATCATAAATTTTTCCCTATGATACCATAATTTTCAGGTTCATGTGCCTGAGATGCAAGCTAATCAAATGGCAATTAGAAAAATAAAAACTATGAGGATGAATTATATTTTTGGTACAATATGCGGCAAACAATCACAATTAAATCCAACTCAAATCTTTATTTGATTTACTTTGGTTTTTTATTTGTTTGGAAACAATTTTACTTACAAATTGACTGAACCATGTGAACCATCGCGAAAGAGATACATATTTCATGTAAAAGAATACAAGTTGAGGATGTTTCTAAACGTTTCATGCAAAATTGCAAAAACACAGTAGCAATACATACAACAAGAATAGTTCTTTGTCAGTTGCTACTAGGAAAGAGACGTACCGAATCAATATCTGGTACAAGGCCATATATGTTCTCCAAATTTTCAACAGCAACATATTCTCCCTGTGAGAGTTTAAAAATATTTTTCTTTCGGTCTATGATCTTCATACTCCCATCAGGCTGCCACTCACCAATGTCACCTGTAAAACAAAGAACATGAAATTTGCCAAATTTCATATCCTTATTTGGTTTGTGAAAATGGACACTGAAAACAAAAAATTTACATGCTACATATACCCAGTAAGGAGCTGAGACAAACCTGTGTGAAACCATCCATCAGTCATAACCTCTTCTGTGAGGTCTTCTCTTTTGTAGTATCCTGCAAACAATGTATCTCCTTTGATGCATATTTCTCCACGGGGAACCTCCGAAAGAGCGTCATAGTTCATCTCAGGGACTGACTCCAACCGGACATCGACATTTGGCACAGGTGGCCCCACAGTTCCGACCATCGAAAAATCATTAGGTAATGACACAAATGTCCCAGCACATGTTTCTGTAAGACCTAGCATTCAAAATTTATTTCAAAAAGAAAGTAAATTAGCTACAAATTTTAGCACCAACAGTTAACATACTCGCCATTGTAATTTTCATAATGTGAACTTTGTAATAGTTCAACCTTGATAAACATATTCTAGATGATCGATTTATGAACTACCAAATCCTTTGATTTAGCTTCGAAAAATTAAAGGTTACTAAACGTTGTTAATGTTTCAAACATCCAACACTATTTATACCATATCCTTGCAAAACGTGTGCACATGTCACTACTCTTAGAAATTGTTCTACGTGGGTCGCTAGAGGAGCAGCTCCAGATAGGATGAGTCGTACATTTCCCCCAAGCCCTTGTTTTACCTGTGAATATGTTGTAAAGTTCTCCAGTAAACATACAAGGATAAGTATTAGTACAACAACAATCAAAGCTTTTATCCCACTAAGTGTGGTCAACTATATAGATCTTCCTATATTATTGGAAAGTATTAGGACTACTAGTAGCAAAAATTCAGAAAAGTACACTTCATGATAGCAAACTCTACGGATCATTCAAATCACCTTGTCAAATACCAATCTATCGCAAATTGTAGCTGCCTTGTCATGCTTACTTCCTTGCATCATGTTGTAAAGTTTGCTGCAACACTCCATATGTAAATGCATAAACAATAAAGAAGAACAATACCATAAAAAATGGGATAACTAAAAACTAAAACACACACACACAAAGGCAAACAACTCAATGGACAGTGTTGTACTCTCCAACAAGAAGGGTTCACTATGTAATTTTTCAGTTGCAAACTCCCTAAAGTCTTAGTCCTGTATTCTTGAACAGTCAAAAGTCATTGATTGTTTGTGCATCCATTTTAAAGCTGGAGAATGCAAATTTGATTAAAGATTGGAGAGGGAGGGGTAATGAAAAAGCTCGAGATGGATTGAGGAGCCTTTCCGTGAACCGTATATGGTGGGTCACATGTACAAGTACAAGATGCTCTAAAAGTATACTCAAAAAGGAGAATCATATTAGTGCCATAAAAAGAAAAATAACTTACTATTTATATGAGAGGTTAAATAATGTCTTCTTCAGTATTCCCCCTGATGAGATCTTGGCCTGCAACCCTGTGAAACAAGTGGACATATCGAGTAAGGCAGAATTTCATACTTGAAGGTTAAGAAAATAGTCAGTTATAAAATATAAATACATAGATCTAGAACAACCATTAATAATAAAAACCATATTTCAAAATATTTCAATGAATTACAGTTCATACAAGATACAACACAATGAATAATATAAACATTGACCAAGTACCTGTAAAAATGCGGTCAAGCACTCGAGGAACAGCACAAAAGATTGTTGGTTTCAATTCACCAATGTCTTCAACCAATAATTTGACATCCTGAATACAAAAAACTTAATGTAACTGAAGGCTATTTTTAGTCAAGGTACAGTCTTGAGCTGGAAGACTTACTCCGCGCCAAAATCCTATTGAAGCCCCACAGTAAATGAACATCTCCTCAATCACTCGGTCAAATATATGTGCAAGGGGAAGATATGATATATAAACATCATCTTCATGCAACTTTAAGGATTAAAAAACAGGAAAAACAAGGTATTAGATGGAACCAAAGAAAATTGCACGGTGAATACAGGAATAATTTATAAAATCAATTACCTGCTCATTCACAGAAAGAAGAAGTCGATCTACACCAGAAATGAGAGAAATTATGCTCTTGTTTGATATCAATACACCCTTGGGGTCACCGGTTGTACCACTGGTATACATAATTGTGCATATATCATCCATCTTCTTTACAGGAAGATCAAATTGTGTATCGCATCCCTGTATGTAGCAGCCGTAAATAGCGAGGTTCTTAAGTCTATTGAACTTACATCTAAAAATCATAGACAATAACAAGATATCTAACAAACATAGATAAGAACATGAGAAATTTGATTTAAATATAACACATCAATGAGAGAACAAATGATCCTCAATGAAAAGTGGCCGAGTCCATATGAGCAGAAAGTAAATAAAACATTTTACAACAAATGATTGTATGACCTCTTTTCCTACTATAATTAATGTTTAATAATGTCACACAAACAAATAAAAAGCAATTAAAACTACAGAAAAAGCTTCAAATAATCTAGAAATGTGAGGTAACAAGCAATTTCAATGATAGATAATGATATCACATTGGAAGAATATTATAAATTGAAGTCAGGAAGGTGCATGGCTGACAAGATGAGAAGTATTCATTATCATGCATCAGCTATTTAGCATTAATTAATCAAAGAAAATTAAAAAAATATGAATATTGAACATGTGACATAATGCCCATAAGACCATAACAGCCAGTAATATAGATAATTAAGACTTTTGCTTTGTAGGAAGACAAGAGTTGTCTGTGAAACAAATTCATTGAAAATGATCCACAAATAGGGAAATTAAATCCTTTATGTGAGGAAGATAATCATTAGACCACAAGCATGAGTCAAACTCAACTTACCAAGCACAAGAACTCATCCCATTCAAATATTGCCAAGCCAGAGTTTTCAACTTCTTCTTTTTCTTTAGGGGTGACCTTACCAAAGCTAACAATTGCTGCAAATAATCAATAACCTAATCAACACAATGTATCAAAATCCTTAATTGTGAAACTAGTTTGATAAACCAACTTACTTTTCAAAAATTTGGAGGAATTATGAAGAGTTTTCAGCACCTGGAAAATTGATCACTGGGATTTCAGTAGTGAGTTCAAGTGTACATA
This sequence comes from Kaempferia elegans, assembly GCA_037974815.1. Lineage (NCBI taxonomy): Eukaryota > Viridiplantae > Streptophyta > Magnoliopsida > Zingiberales > Zingiberaceae > Kaempferia > Kaempferia elegans. The sequence continues at coordinate 4,391,386 of JBBPFQ010000057.1, forward strand.
GTACAACAATATTCTGGTTAATAACTAGTGCTATACGCCATTCGCAAGGCAACTTCATGGAATACATAAAGGTAAATCCTTGACTATTGGATTGTCAGGCTTAATAGAAAAAATGAAATCTAGCACTTTGAATGACTACATAGAATAATGACAAAAAAATGATAATATCATTAATAGGGGATTGACATGAAATGCATATCAATGGCACTACAATCAATTAGGTGCAAGTATAATTTCTGAGCCAAGAAACAATAGAATTAGGTGATCTTCAAAATAGTTAGCATATTAGGACTTCTTCATTGACATATTTACAATGACAACACTGGATCTCAGATTCATGAGTGAAATATCATAAATCTTATCATGCAGAGCAAAATTGCTTCATAAGTTAAGACAATGTAGAGGTACCTCTGCTATCTTCTTTTCTTCGACAAAAGCAATCTCAACCTCTGCATGGCATAAAATAAATTCTACTGCACCAGCACCTTTGACCAACACAAGATACAAGGAATATTATAAATACAAATTTCAATAAGCAGCTAATAATTATAGTATATATGCTTCAATCAACATTATAACATATTTAAAACACTAGGTTTAGTGACCAACTGTGAAATCTATTACAAAAGGAGTCATATTTACCAAGTGTGTCGTACAAAGGAACACAGTAAATTCCATGAGCATTGCAAGCCTACAATTTTAAACATGACAAAATAAAAATAAATTTCAATATGCTTATGAAGCTATTCCTGTTCACAAAAACATTGTCATTTATTAGAAATGAAGCTCTGTCTAGAACACATATACCTAAATGTTTTTACAACAATCAAAGTGCATGAAGGCCAAGTTACCGTAGAAGCATTTCAGAAGATTATTGCTGACTGTTAACATCAGATATACTAAAATTATATAACAATTTTACCTCCATACTAATAACCCACTCAGAACAATTAGCACCATATATACCACAACGACCACCCTGTTCAAGAGATGGAAATGTCACATGGTGAATTCGAGCAAATTTCGTAATCAAATCAATGAAATCATATCAAAAATTCCAAGTGTAAACTAAAGTTGATAAACAACTTCTCAAAAAATGCAATCATGCTGATTGTAATGCGTCAACAATTTGGTGCTGAATACAGGCAAAAGGTTTGTAGCATCTTGCATAAACCATTGTCACTGTGTTCATCCCATGAAGAGGAACCAAATGGGAAAAAGACAGATTGAATATACTGATGTTATTTGTGCAGGTTCTTGTAAACAAGGAAAATATCATTTTGTTGGAAATCATGATCAACTAACTTGACTTGGTTAATACAGATCTTATGTTGGGTTGTGGGAGAGTGCATAAGCAAAGTGCTTTTAGGCCTCAAAGCATTTGGAGATGCAAAGTGTAAGAAAAGCAAGAGTTCAAGGTGCATTTCCCCGATGCACTACCTTCTTGAAATTATTTTTTCTGAGGAGGCATCGGGAAAATTACTTTAAGTAAAAATAATAAGAGCATCCAAGTGGTTGAGAATATTTCTCCAAAGTATTTGTGGTCCCCACTTCCACATCACTCTTCAAATATCCTACTATTCAAATATCCCAAATCTAACAATGAAATATCTCACCAACCAAATATTTATGGGTCCCACCCATCAAATATCCCACTTTCAAATATCCCCAACTTCACAATCAAATATCTCACCAACTCATGACCATTTTATTACCTTACATCTAATTTTGCATTTAAATAAAATTAATATATATTTTAAATATATTTCATCTATCATTTATCCATAAATATTTTATATTATTCAATATATTTATTTTAATATTAATATTTTATTTAAACAGAAACAATATACATAGGACGTACACATTTTTAAAAAAAAACTACAACATACGAGTTCAAATATTTCACAAATTCGAAATTGAATAACTAAATATTTCATAGATGATAAATTAGTTATTTACTCATCACGATGGCATGTTTCCCAGATGTGTTCAACGAAATCAAGACGAAGCTGATGATGCACCTAAATATCGATGCACCTGAATATTACGTAACTCAGAATTTCTTCGAATGTATTCAGTAAACTAGATGAGACATGATTCACTGTGATAGTATCTTGTTCTTCGCGATCCCAAATCGATATGGCATGACCTTCGTCCTCCACAATCATGTTGTGTAAAATAATGCACGTATACATGATTTCTTTGCATTTATCCATAAACCAATGTTGCCCTGAACCTCTTATAATTGCCCAACGAGCTTGGAGTACTCCAAATGCCCGCTCGACATTTTTTCTTGCAACCTCTTGTATTTCCTTAAATTTTATTCTTTTTGGATCCTGAGAGCAGAAACAACTCTTCACAAAAGTGGCCCATTCCGAATATATATCATCTGTTAGGTAGTACCCTTTTGTATATTGTGTATTGTTCACAATAAAGTTAACTTCCAGTGCATTTCCTTTCAAGACGTCATTAAAAATAGGTGATTCATCAAGCACATTGATGTCATTGCGAGATCCAGCAACTCCACAAATATGCATGCCATATTCACAAATCGACAAATGCGACTACCTCACGCACAATTGTTGGATAGCCATGATCGCCTTGTGTGTACTGTGCCCTCCACATGACCGGACAATTTTTCTATACCCAATGCATGCAATCAAGACTTCCTAACATCCTAGGAAAACCATGCTATTGTTCATGCATTTCAAGCAAACGAGTGATATCAGTTGCATTGAATTTTCTTAAGTACTCACCTCCATATATTTGTATCACACATTGGCAAAAGTTGGACAAGCATTAGAGGGCAGTTGTTTCACCCATTCACAGGTACTCGTCAAATTGGTTGGCGGAACCTCCATGGGCTAGTTGACGGATAACCGCTGTGCATTTCTGAAGTGGCGACAGACCTTTTCTCCTTGATGCATCTTCCCTCCATTTAAAATATCCACTAGGATGATTTTCCAAGTCAGTGACCATGCGCAAAAATAACTCTTTTCTCATTCTAAATCATCGTCGAAACATCTCATTGGTATACACTGGCTCAACAAATAAATAAGCATTGACAAGTTGAGTGTGTCCAACTACACGTTCTTTGTTAATTGCCCTTCTTCTTTGTGTACTCCCATAATCTTGCACGAATTCAGCCACTCTAAATTGATTGCGTGCTACCATCATGAATAACGCTTCACCGGGATCTATTATTGTAGGGCTTGTTGTGTCTTCGGGAATATTAGGACAAACTCGAGAACTTTCTTCACTAGAATTTTCGTTGATATTTGGAGAATTGAACAAATCCCTATTATCGATTTCTCTCTAAATTTTTGGTATGCAATGAGTGTGGAATTGATGAAAATAGATGAAACGAACAATGTATATATAGGAGGAAAATGAACGGTACCTAACGTTAAAAAAATTTGAACGTTGATTAATGTTCAATTTTAATGCCCGTACCAATGTTCAATTTAATTTATTATTTTTTAATCTAAAAAAAAGTCAACAACAATGTTAATTAAATAAAAAAATATGTTACCCACCTTCTGGTGGGCCCCACAAGAGGCAAATCACTGGGCACAATATACAAGAGGTAAATCACCGGGCACAATATTGT
>JBBPFQ010000057.1:4429765-4441359 GCA_037974815.1 Kaempferia elegans
CAGAAGGAGGGCGGGGCGTTACAATTTGTGTCAGATGACGAACCGCCAGAAGGCCCAATTGGTTCATACGAATAAGACTCTCCGTGACAATACTAATTGTAGTAATTTGGCACAAAACCATTTCTACATATATGCACTTTCACAGTATCCTCATCATGGAATGCTCTGTTTCTACACTTTGAATGGTTACACGGACACCGTAACTCAGTACCATTCATACATTCAGGGTGACTCTTTGCAAAATTAACAAATTCTTCAACTTCCGCAATAAAATCATCTCTAATAAATCCATTTTCTAATCGATTATACATCCAAGCTTTGTTCATAGACATTGATACCTAGTTGGAATATAATTTTATACGCACAAATTTTGATTAAAACTTACTCAATCAATGTAATATAATTTAGTGTAGATAGTTTCATTTAACAAGCTAAGAGATTAAATCATACATAATGTGTACAATTAATATTAAAGTTTCACTATAAACATAGATAATGTAGCATGAATAATTTATTCCATAACACCATTGCTAACAATTACACTAATAATTTATTAGTCTATATATCACTATAATAAACAGCATGAATAATATATGAACATATATTAATTTCGAATATTGAACACAAATAATAAACATTGCTATCATTTATACTACATCTTTATTTAAATAAAAATACCTGAATACGAGTACTAGAGTCGGAGAAGAGCTACAAATACAGTATCCTACAAAAAATAAAATTAAAACAAATTTAATAAGCAATAAATATAGTATAAATTTGAATGATCTTGATCATATATATAAATTTAGTAGGAAGACAACATGTGCAGTAGAAGGAGAACTCTAAAGATTGCTACCTCATACACTTTACATGATTTTATTTATATCATCAGTACCTCATAAACATGTTAGGTACATTCAACTCAAGTAAATTAATATTCAATACCTTGTTAACAGAAGGTAATTATGTGTATAACAATTTAAATGAATAATGGAATAAGTTCAAATTAGGGCTCCGACCGCCGGAAAGGGTGCCCTCAGCATTTCCGGCGGCTGGAAATGCTGCCCGCATCATATTCGGCGGCCGGATATGCTGCCCGCATCATTTCCAGCGCCCGGAATGGCTGCCCGCACCTTTTCCGGTGGCCGGAGAGGCGACAACAGCAATTCCGGCGCTAGTAAAGTCTTCCAGCAGCCTTTCCAGCCGCTGGAAAAGCTACCAGCAGTCTTTCCGGCCGCCGGAAAAGCTGCCCGCAATATTTCCGGCCGCCGGAAAAGCTGCCAGCAACATTTTCGGCCACCAGAACCCTGCTGTTGCTTGGAAAGGCCACTGGAAAAGTCCCACTAGCCGAAAAAGCAGCCGAACCACTGCAGGCGACAGAAAAGGGCGACGGCAGCGTGCTGGCGGCATTTCCAGCCGCCGGCTGCGTGATGGCGGGAGGAAACGCCGCCGACACACTGCTGGCGGCACTGCCTGCAACCGGCAGCATTCTGGAGGCCGGAAAGGCCACCGCCAGCCTGGTGGCGACAGGAAACGCCGTCGGCACGCTGCCGCTGGCCTTAAATGGCGCTGGCACGCTGCCGCCGACCTGCAATGGCACCGACCGGGTCGAAAACGCAAGAAGAACGAAGAAATCAGTGAAAAAATGGCTTATCGCCGAGATCCCGCCGAATCGCCGCCGCCGCCGATTTCCTTCCGCGCACGAGAAGAAATTAGGGTTGGGGGAGTTGTCGGGAGTATAAAGACTTTTACCGACGGAATTTTAATTCCGTCGGTATTTACCGACGGAATATATTTTTTCGCGACGGAATAAATACCGACGGAATAAATACTTCCGTCGGTACGTTTACCGGGATTTGATTATTTTTTCGCGAAAGTTTGGCGCGCTTAACTACATTCTACCGACGGATGGTTGATTCCGTCGGTATTTACCGACGGAATATATATTCCGTCGGTGTTTACCGGCGGAAAACAGTTTCTGTCGGTAATATCTCGGCTAAACTTGGTCCGATAAAAAATTCAACTACGGATTACCGACGGAATATAAATTCCGTCGGTAATTACCGACGAAATTTATATTCCGTCGGGAAAGTTTATTTATACCGACTGAAATTATAACCCGTCGGTAAATTCTGTCGGTAAACCTGTATTTTTTTGTAGTGATCAAACAAACTTAAATTGAAAGCTCGATAACATCTAAATGAATCAAGCTCATACCAAACTCGAACCAAGCTCAAGCCAAACTTAAATTAAGAGTTTGATGACATCTAAACGAATCAAGCTCAAGTCAAGCTTCAAACAATCTCAAGCTCATAAAAAATAAACCAAGTCAAGCTTAAACAATTATTTCAAAGACTTAGTTCATTTTAAGCTCAGTTCAGCTCCGCTCAATTACTTTATCAAATAAGCTTGAACACCCTAAAGCTCGACTCGACTTATTTACAGCCCTATAGACACGTCAAATTTCTACCTCAAGTCCTCGTATGGTAATCTTCCATATCTTAACTACTGTACCGCTTCGAGGAAATAATTGGAAGCCATGTGAGACACTCAAAAGCTCCAATAGTAAATTACTATAATAATTTGTTTTCATAAAAAATTAATTTAGTTTTTTATTAGATATTAAATTGATAAGAATAAATACTACACTTATCTTAACAAATAGGACGAGAAAGATATGTTATTTAATATCGCAGATCCAAAATATTTATAGAAGTTTCTCCATTTATGGTGTTGCTAATTCTATGATGTGGGACTAAAGAGAACCATGATAATTTTTTATATAAAAAATAATAAAAAAATTACTAATAAGTTTTAACATAATGTATAAATACATATTAATGAGAAAAATTTTCAATAATACGTCGAGTCTCAGACTTTAGATTCTTAATTGATTAATGAAAAAAAATCTCAATAATAGTCTCGAAATCCAGATTCCTGATTGAAATTATTAATAAATTTTAAAATTATTTTTAGCATGATAAAAAATATTAATATAATTTATATTTGAATTTTATTAAATTCATTGAAAGTTGACTGTTAAAATTTTAAATTCTTAATTAAATAGTACCACATAAGAGCATCTGTAATGGTTGTGTTCATGCTGCGTTATAACAAATGAGTCAAATTAAAACCAATGCAACTCGTCAATTATTCCACGCTGGCTTTAACGCGTTCAGAGTTCTGAACGCGTTAAAGCATCTTATTTCTCCTTTAAAAAATGCCACGTTGATGAGAAACGTTGCCTCTCACTTGGTGCATGCATGCACCGGGTGAGAGAAATTTTAAAAAAATATATTAGTATTATATTTTAAAATCAATGAATAAAATAAAATTTATAATATATTTTTAATAGATTAAAAATAATAATATTATATTACATAAATATTGTTAATATAATGTGTAGGAGACCCCTCAAATAATGAGTGTTGATGTTAAAACAAATGTGAGAAAATGAAGGTGTTAATATAATGTGTATGTGACATGTGAACCCCATGCTTTTTATGAGGTGATAGGTATTATAACGTTAAACGAATGTGGATGTCCTTAAACAGGTATATAACGTTCATCTTTGGATGTGGTGGATTAAGAACTGTGCTACTTTTACAATTTTACTTGATAAGTTTCAGGTGCATATAAGGTTCCAGAAGATGACAGAATTATCCCACGTGCAAGTAATTTTTATGTCGCCAATTCAATTGTGGTAAAGAATGTCATAATGCAGGAGCATGGAAAAGTAACAGAGAAACAGGAAAGCAACAGCAGTTAAACTGACTAACCCAGACATTTAATCCTTGCCTAGTCCATGAGAACATTCTCAAAAATTTCTTATTAGTGCACTGCAATACAATGAATAATTTTAGGCAAAAGCTGGGTGAGAACTTTAGGCAGAGTAAAGAAGTATCTATAAAGCAAAGGTTTAGTAAGATTTTGAACTCACCCCAAATACGCAATGCCCAGAGCCAAACCAACAGCTGTTGTCCCAGTACCAGCATCTACTACTAAAGTAATCTTCTGGTCTGTTCCAAATGTGTGGGGCTGAGAAAGATATTCTACAAGCCGAATGAGACCTACAAGATTAAAATCAAACCTGATATTCTAATATTAAAGGATAAATCATTTGATTCTTGATGTATAGAACTGGCAGTGCAACAAGACATACTAGGAGCCATGTGGATTTTTGTGTACAAAACAATCCAAGAGAAGATGAAACATGTCCAGTTACTATAGCAAGCGATGAGAGAAGCATAACAGAGGTTTAGATGAAACAGCAAAAGATAAGCACTGTCAGAGCCAGCAAGGATTACAGAACTTCCAATAATGATTTAACATATAGAAGGCGCAAGCACAAAAACAGAGTAGGTTGGTTGCATAAAGATCATCACAATCCAATAAGTTACTAGTTGTTTCTGGATAAAATTCAATAACAGTCTGGCCATTTCTACTATGTTCAGCCACAGCCAGCTATAAGTAACTGTTATTCTTGACTTCTCGATGTTATTCATGGAAACAGAACCAAGATTGAGGCTCTACTAGAACCCTTAGTTTTAGTGCCCACAAGGTATGTAATATAGAAGGATCATACTGATAAAACAAAGGTGATGGAAGCAGAATGAAATGGTAGAGTGATAATATTTGCAACAGATTGATTAATAACAAAGTACTAACCTCAAGAAAATATAATCTTTACTCCACTTGCATCTCTCCTACAATATCCCTGTTAGCAAAAACCTGCTGGCGTTAGAAGCCAAGATGGAACCCACTAACAAACACTTCACCATCTCAAAACCCTAAACCCTAATTCAACCAAACAAGGGCAAGATTTTAGTTGCGGATGGTAATATTTATGTAAACTATATTTTTACATAGGCTATGTAGAGACTATGCAAAAGAGGAGAAGCAAGAAGATAGATTTTCTCCTGAAATGTGTTCTCATAATTAATAATAAATGCAGTTAAGAAGCCAAGGTATCTGAGAATTGAAGCGTGCAGCACAAACACACACATTTGTAACTTCAAACACGGAATGAACCTGGTTAAGCAGTGAATGATCTAAGACTGTTGTATTGCATAAAGGATAAAGAAGAAAACATGTTGATTCACAAGTATAAGAAAAAAAGATGCCATCGATCATTTGGTTCCAAGATTATGATCGAATCAACCTACCCAATAGTGCTGCTACACTGCCAGCACCCTCATTAACAATCACAACTCTTCTAACATTCCCATCCTTCCAAAGAGGAGTTCCATTGTCGTTCAAAGACAGCTCCTCATTCTCTATATTCAGAATATCATCTGCCCAAACCACATTTACCTGATCACCTGCCACCAACTCAGCATGTTTCATAAGCATTTCATTCCTATTTGTGTATACTGATCTTGGGACATAACTCACACTCCCATACATCAAAGACACCAGATTGTAGCCTGTGGGCACTGCCGGTTGTTCACCTCGGAGCAATAGGTGCGCCCTCATCCCCCTCTCTGCGCAACATACAGCTGCGACAAAACCCACCTCGTTAAGCATAATTTCACCTAAACAACCCATATAGATATATAGATAGATAATGGCACCAATAGCTGCCGTATGAGCACTCTGGACACCTCCGCAGGTAATCTATCAAAGAAAAAACGTAAAAGATCAAGATTTGCATCCAAATGACGGAAGAAACGAGCGGTGGAGAAGAACAAAGTAGGCGTGCGACTCACGAGGTCTGTGGCGGCGTGTCGCAGGATGAGCGGAATAATGGCGTCGAGCTTTCTCGCCTTGTTTCCATTGACCAACGGGTACAATAGGTCGTCTCGGATCAAATAGAAGGACGAGGAAGGTTTACTTTCCTCCGCGGATCTAAGATGGGAGACGCTGAGCCCGTTGGAGTAGTAGGTAGAGGAAGAAGTGGAGGGTTTGGTGAAGGAAATGGCGTGGATTGGAGCGGACGGGGACGGCAGCATCCACTGGCGGCGGAGGAGAGGGGAGGGTCTGGGGTTGGAATAGCAGCGGCGGCAGGGTGCGGCGCTTAATCTCGAGAGAATCGGAAGTTGAGGCGGTGTTTGAGAAGGAGGGAGTGGGAATGCGACTGTGACGGTGACGCGGCGAAGTGACATCTCCTCCTCCTCTTCCCTTCCCTTCCCTCGCCGGTGCTCCGCCGGCCTTCTGGGGCTACACAAGATTAGGTTTGATGATTTGAAGCCTAAACTCGGTAAAAAATAATTTCACAGGTGCAGAATGAAAATAAACTTTCTAAAAAAAATAAAATTATATAAGTTTAAACAATATTAATATTTTAAAAAACAAATTATCTTAACAAATGGATCAATTGTATCAAAATACTTCATATTCAAGTAGAGTTAGTGTTATTTAAAAATTTTAATTTTGTTAATTATGCTTAAAAATTAAGATAATGTAAAACTTGTTCCAGTATTATCACATTCCTAACTTCATTACTCAAATAGAAAATCAATAAATTTTTTTTTAAATTTAGGTATCTAATTTTTCAAATCCACTAAATCTGATCAGTCCAATTTTATATAAATTTTTTATCGATCGTAAATTAAAAAAGTATTTCACACATCCAAACTGTCGACGTTATTAGATTAAACTCATAATCACAATAAAAGAGCTCAACAAGAGGCCTCTCATGCTTTTATTCCTTGCACGCTGTCCGATATGCACAAACATTTTGCACAATGGATGATTAACAATTGTTTGCTTCATAAAATGATGAACATGCTTATGAGACTCTGCAGAGATAAAGCAGCAGCTTAAGCAGAGGCTGGATCAAATGCTTTTTTTTTTTTTTTTTTTAGAACTACTGATTCTTGAGGGAACTCCCGAGTGATATTCATGAGCTGCTCCTCTGGATCATATGCGATGATTCCCTGAAGCACAAGATGGATAAATTTAGATACTGCCCTGCCGATATACGAATATCGTAACTATTGTAAATGATGTATTAATGTTAACTCATTCGAGGCAAGGTATTTATGCTTATCTGCCTCCTTAGTAAACAGCTTCACAACAGAGGTAACATCAAATGTCTTGGCACAAGGGATAAAATGAATAATACTGGACAACCTATCTTTTTTTTTCAGTATATATTAGATGAGGAGAAAATCAATTTTAAAGAGTTGAAATAGCACGAAATGATAAATATAAAAAGCCTTGTAGAAAGAGGACCGACCTATCTCTTTCTGTGTACTTGTCCACTAAAGAACCAATGTATTTTCCAGCATTTGCCCCCCACATCAATCTTGAAAATAAACTTGTTTGAATGTATGCTATGATTTTACTGCATGAGATTCACCTTTGTATCCTTCAGTTGCCTCAGAGCATATATTGGCAGGAATACAGAAACTTTTATGTCGACAAAAACTTTCTTATACACTCATCGTGTACACAAAAGCAACATTTTAAACATAAATATACAGCATTCTTTACCTCAACATCTAAAATGCTGCAGTTCCCAGTATGTCTTTTTAAAAACACATGAAAAAGAAATCTTTAAGGCATGAAAATTTCGTACCATCAATATTTCCCAGCTTATATCAGCTGGCAACAATTGAGAGCTCAGAGCTCATATATCATCTGTCTTGATCTCCATCATGCTAGCAATTCTGTACCAAAAAGAACCAGGTCTGAGGTACAATGCAACAATAAAAGATGGGCTTTGCAATGTCAAGCAGTTCTCTCGTAGCAGTTTCTTATAGTTATGAAAGTCAAAATATTCTAGCATGCATCGTTATTTTAATCAAGAAGAAGCTTGGGGGACTTTTTGATTTTACATACCACAGAAACACAATTTATTTCCATCTTTATAAATGACAATAGAGGACAATACTATAACCCTTCAGATTCTTATCACAAAACTAGGGTAAGCCAACTGAACTTACTTTTCTCTGATGTTGAGTACATCCTTCAAAATCTCACATAACTTCTCTAGTTTTGCATTCACCTGAACTTCTTTGCTTTCTTCTGTTTGGGCGCTTAAGAAATTATCTATGTCAGCTTCTACCGAACAAAGTTTCAGATCAATTTGTTCAAACATATGCTTGAGCAAGGTCTCTGAACTTCCTGAACTTGATTTTTCATAAGTTTCTTCATTTGAGCTGATGAAATGAATTTGTTGGTGAGAGTCCAACTGGTTATCTACAGGTGGAGTGGCGACTTGTCCAATTAGTTGTGTTTCCTTTAGAGAAATCGCCTGAAAACAGTCACTGTTTCAAATAAATCCACCATATAGAGAACCTTTACCTTGTGAAATTACATATCATTAACAATTTATGGAACAATTCCTTTTAGCAATAAGTTAACTCCATAAATAACGAACCTAAGATAAACACAAAACACTAATAATATGTAATGACATGCTAGTTTCTAAAAAGAATATTATGTCAATAATAAGAAGAGTAGGCTTTTCATTGAGAATATTAACATCATCAGAAAGTCACCACACGAATCCAAGATTGTAGATATATATAATGGAGAATATACAAAAAAGAATAATACTCAAAAGGATTCACAACATATTACTTTGCCACCCTCTCAATTTTGTTTCCATATATTAATAGCTACTTTTTCTTGGAAAATCTGAATCTTAATCCTACAAAATCCAATTCAACTGGTAGATAATTGTAGTTAAAAAATACTTGGAAATATTCTTTTTTTCTTCAAGTGAAAATGACCGTTCAAGTCACATTTGAAAGAAATTTATCATTCTTCAACACTATGAATGTCTTTACTTGTGGGACAAGGAAGGGGAAAGAAATAGAAGGTATGAAAATGGATAGAAAAGAGTTCCCCCTGTTCTTTTGGACAGAAAGAAAGAGATGGAGGGAGAGAGATAGTTTTTCTCCAATTTCTCCCATTTTCTTTTGCCCAAATTGAACAGCAAACTACTCAACTGGCAACAGCTAGTTGTTTTTATAAAAAGAAATCATTAACTCAATTTATTATGTCAATTTTCTATATATTTTTAAAAATACTAAATTTAATTTTATTCTTATTTCTTTCCCTTCCCTTCCCTTCACTTCAAGGAAACAATGAATTTTTCCCTTCCAAGGAAACCACATCTCTCCACATGAGAAACTCACTTTATAGCTTCTCTCTATCCACCTTTTCTAAAAAGCATCGTTTCTTTCTCATTTGCATCTATTCCTAAAACACACAGCCCTATGAAGTGAACAAAGAGAGAAGATGCAAAACAGTAAACAATAACACTCCAATAAAAAAGCTAGGCTAAATGTTGCAATTATGCATCTTCCAGTCTAGTAGGATTATTCACAATGAACCAGGGAAATGAAAGCCAACCTGACCTGGTTCGAGTGATGGAAAAATTCTAGTTGAACCTAATTTTAGCTTGATTGAACTGGAAGAACTAGCGATCAGTTAGGCCAGTGGTTCACCCACTTGCCCAATTCTGAAAATGTTGCTTGGTTAGATATTGTTAAATTCCTGGATCTCTCTTGGAATATCTACTTTTCTAGAATTGAATTGTTGCTAGAGCTCAAGGTTACTTAAACTGGTTAATGAAGAAAACTTCAAAAATAAATATAACAGTCCAGACCTATAAATCTTAGCAGACTAAGAAAAGTAATCAATAAGGAGGTGAATATAATCAATTAGCCTGCAAAAATAGATATTTGATTTTCCACCTCAGTAACCTTTGCTGAAAGTTTGTCGAGCACCTCAATTCGATTCTTTGATTTATCCAATGCTTGCAACAATTTCTTCTTTTGTATCAGCAACTCCCTTGCTTCATTTTCCTTACCGATTTGGATGCTTTTAGTAGCTCTTTTTTGGAGATTTTCAGCTGCCTCAGTAAGACGCATAAGCCTCAATCGTGCATTATTTGCTGGAAAAATACGTGATAGTTTAGAATGACAATAAATCGCATATACAAGTAATGAATATTGCTTTCTCCAGTTCAAAACAGGTAAGTTAATGAATACTGAGAAGACTACCACATAAAGTAAAGCAATCAGTGAATTCTACAACTATTTGAGGTTTGCATCAGCTATCCTCTCTTAGAATTCTCATCTTGTGACGTTGTAAAGTAATGTCTACCAAGGCAAGAATAGAATCAAGATGTTCAAAGCTTGAGGTTAAGGTAATAGAAATGAGGGGAAATAAAAAATTGCATGCTATGATGGTATAATTGGACCTATAAAATTATCAGGTTATAGTAGTCATCTTTAGAAAAGAATAAAAATAAATTATTTGATGTCAACCACAAGTTTGGTAGTCCATGAGTTATGGGTCAATGCATAGAGGCCTTAATGCTGATTAAATTGCATTGAGGCAATTGCAAAATGTATTATTTTATAATATAATTTTGTATTGTTAAATGAATTTTATTGATACCCAACCTACTCTTTCTATATAATTTCAATGTTGAGAACGCTAAGAGAGATGAGTGAGGCTTATGGAAAGTTAAAATCAACAACAATAAGATATGAGAAGTTGAATTGATTAGCAGCAAAATGTGAGGATAGAAGGGAAAAAAGAAGATTTTTTTTTAAAACATAATTAACGATGAATTAAATGATCTTAGATATCAATAGTGATGTACCATCGTATATAGTTTATTGATGGGAAAAGATCCTTATGGTGGACCTCAAGTAGCTTGGTCTACCATGAACACTACCGCTGTTGGGTCCTCTTGGTTTTATAAATGGTAATCCAACAAATGGTTTACAGCCCAAAACGGTCACTCAAATAGTTCTATAGTTCACCACAAAACCACAATTCTGCTATTTTTCTTCCGCCAAAACCAGCATGCCACAAGATCAAAACAGCTCCCTTAGCCCAAACGGATAAAGTATCAGATCATTCCTAAGAATAATAAAACCCTTGCGCCATCTTGTCCTATCGAACAAAGCAAGGGAAGGGAAACGAGAGCACCTTTTGAGCGGGTGATCTCGGCCTCGGCGCGCAGTTGGTCCAGCTGAATCCGCAAGTGGTCGGAACCCACGAGGCGGTGCTGCGGATGGTTGAAGGCCACCACGGAGGTAAAACCTGTCCGGCAAGGGATCGCCGGGGAGCCATCGACGGACCACGGGCGGAGGACGACTCCACATCGCAAGCTCATCTCATCTCGATCTCCCCGAACGCCACTCTTCCGCGATAGCGTAGTCGACCAATGATTGCGGGCTGTCGGTACCTGGCACTTCTTTTAAATCCGATCCGTTACTCCGCGACTTCACTGGGCAGGGCAGGGCCGGGCGAAGCTAAGACCCCAACAATGGGCCAGCAAATCTGGGCCGTTTCGGCCCATAAAAAAGAAAAAGACTATAATAGTTTATGCCTTAAATTTATTTTGAAAAGTATTATAATAAATCATAAAATAAAGAGAATAAAATTAGAATAATTGTCCATCCAAATATTATAATAAATCATAACAAAAAAGAAGATATTCCCTTCTCATACATTTCCATCCCACTGAACCCGCCTAATTACCTTCCCACAAGTGTTTGGCAAAGGCCTCGTGTTGTTCGATTAGATTGCGTTGCATATGCAAAATGTCAAACCAAATCATTGTAGGCGTCAAGTCAACTGTTGGATTGTTCACCCAAAGTCATCTCCCGACTGCGTTTGGT
>JBBPFQ010000057.1:4487343-4498123 GCA_037974815.1 Kaempferia elegans
AGTGGCGGGTGGTGCCCTTGTAGTTTCCGAGCTTGACCTCGAAGTAGGGGTCGAGGCTGCCGGTGACGGGGTTGGGGGGAAGGTCCTTGGCTTTCACCACGCGCACGTACAGGTAGTACATCTGCTCGACGAGGTCGTAGGTGCTGGTGAGCTTGTCGCCGGTCACCATCCCGAACCAGCCGCTGCTCCGTTGGTGCGGCCACCTCTCGCCCAGGTTCGGGCTCGTGTCCTTCAACTTGTACTCGTCGCCGCGTCCCGGTTGGTTTTGCTGGTTCGCCATGGATCAGCTACTCAGCTCTGCTCTGCTCTGCTCCGCTATATCAGCGTGTTTCAGAGAAGAATTCGACTACTATTTGGAACAGTAAGAACATCGAATTCTTGCTTTCATGGTCATTTCCCGAAGGCATCGAATCCAATCGGTTTCAGTTCTTCTACCGCAACACAGTCTTCAATTCATCAAGAACGAACTCAGAGATTTTTACCTTGTCAAGGAAATCTTAAATTGCAAGTTTGCCTCCGTTGCTTCGTCGATCTTCTAGTGTGTTTCTTCGTTGCAGTTCGTGCAGGGAAGAATATGACTACTTTCATGGAGAAACTAATCAACCGTTAAGATGAGAGTGAAGTGTCGAAGGATCAAGGGCTCGATCTTTTCTTTATTTAAAAGAAGGAAGAAAGTGGAGGAATAAAGTAAAAATTGATCATTTAGACAACTCATATGAGCGACTTCACTGTTTGTTATACAATTACTGGCTCTGGTAGATTTGTTTCTGGATTGGCTAAAAAAAGCTTCTATTGTGCTTCTAGCCAGGTCGATTATTCCATACACACTTCCACAAAGAATTGATTCTTAAATACACAATCGAAAAGCTTTAGGCTTTAGACTATCATTTCTTCGAACTTTATTCTGTATGCTTTAATTGAATACTGAAAAGGCTCTTTAACCATTGTAATTTCCTACCAGCTACAATAACCTGTATTACTAAGCTGTTATTATATATAGTTGGTGTTATGCTCAAACCCTGATAAGCTAAGCATCACGTTTGACATCATAATTTCAGCTTGAACACAGGTGATGAGAAACTTGTATTACTAGCCAGTGTTATATGATATATTTGTACTTTATAATTGTATACTTCTAGTAAAAGTTTATTTTTGAGCTGCATCATCCTTGAAGTCCCCACTGAAAATGCAGGGCTCTGTGAGAACAGAAACAGAGATCAAATGGGAACGAAATCAAGTGATTACATTATCATCTAATCATTTTCTAGAGGAAAAATCCAAATATTATGCTCTTTAGCAAAATGAATTTTTCATGCCAAAGCGAATGTTTGCTTTATTCGTTCTTTTGGAGAATTGATTCTCCATATCACTATAGATGGAATATCAGTTAGGTTCAAAATGGTTCCTCCCATTTATGAAGGTAATAGACATCAGAAAAAAACACAAAGAAGGGAGTACTTATGAGGTTTCAAGTGCATAAGAGATTGGATTGGCTCACAGTTGCTTCATCAAAGTGCTTCCTCATTTCACTTTGTAGGATCATCATGAGCCTTGTAGTATACAAATGCACAGTATGTTAAAAAGCTTGGTGGGGTGTTCACTTGCTATGTGCAGACCAGGAGAGCGTTGTCAATTCATAAGCTTCATTTGGTTTATAATCTTCACTTGACCGCCTTCGGTATTAGTAGCATTTAATCACCATTGTCAGCCTTGTGCTTCTGAGAGATCACCATTAAAGATGATTCCTGAGATGAAAAAAAAATTGGGTAAGTCAGGATGTGGTTATTCTCTCTTGGAGAATGTTTTGAGTGAACGGCATTCTTGTAGCTACATGGAATAAAGCAAGTTAAGCACTATCAAGTAGATTCTTGAGATAAAAAATAGCACAAAGAAGAAATCAATTATGATTTTTATGTTTGTTCTCACTCTACTGCTGACACAAAAGTAGGAAAGTTTTGAATAACATGAGATTTTTTTGTTTTGTTTTGAGTTTATTTACCTTAGTCCCAGCAATTATGGTATTGGTATGAGGATGAATTGCACAAACTAGTATGTTTGCTGATAAAGGAATATATTTGTTTTCTGGAATTCTACTGCAGTCTGGAGAATTGCTCCTTGATTCCGGACTAGCAATAAAAAGAAAAATACACATAAGTATTTGTCAGAAAATCAACATTACATGCCTTTTCGAGTAAAAAACTTGCCGTAAAAAAGATTAAGTGCAAGTGAAAATTTGCGAGGGATTTTAGAGACCATCTTCATTTTATGAACAAATCTCCTAAGAATACATAAATAAATAAACAATAGAGCTCACTCAAAATCCACATGGCATGCTGAGTGTTTGCCTGGAAAGAAGTCAAGCAGATACAATCCTTTATCTGCAACAGACCCAACTGCATATGTCTGAAGACAAGATAATTGTTATGGACAAGTTAACCGTTGTCTTGTGGTTGTTTCCAAGAAAAAAAAATCTAATATAATCAACTAACAATGCACAAACGATGTTTTTAATCAATTCCTGACAATGATTTGCATGGGATTGGAGCAGTAGATCTTGTGTAATTGGTGTTAGATTCAATGTAATAATAAGAAAACATACCGAGAATGTCGGGAACCAAGAGGGTCTTCTCATAATTGACTTTGTTGATATAACTGTTCCATCCCTGCTTGAATAATAGAAATATCAGAATGCCATACAAGGGAAAAATGCAAATAAAACCTCCAAATTGCATGGGCACAAGTTTAAGAACTAACAACACAACAGGTGGACAGTGCACATGTGTCACCACGAGATCCCTAAGATCCAGAACCCCAGACCTGTAAGAAATCATAGAGTATATTAGAAAATTCAAGCCTTGCGTGTAACAGCTTAACCAACCGAAGAATTTGTTCAGAAAAATCACTCAACAAAAACTAATGGCCTTTTCCTTATGTGTAACACAGAAAACAAGGGAAGACGTTGCAAATTCCAAGAACTGAACAAAAGGCAAGTATTTAAACCAATGTGAATTACCAGCCATCAACCAGATGGAAAGCTAACTGACTGGAACAAGATGGATTGACGCTGATGCTGTGGATTTCTTTTGGAAGAATGTCTGTCTGTGCCTGAAAATTAACAAAATATTGTTTTACTCTTAGTACATTTAAAACTGGATGCACGGGTTGAATTAAACTGAAAGATTCAACATGATGGAATATGTTGCTACAAGACTATAGTTGAAAAATAGTTAGATCAATTAAAGGTTATTATGTCTTCCACAAATGACAAGTTTACAAATAATATTTCAATTCACACTGGTAACATCAATATTCAAAATTGTTGGAATAGTAGCTATTAAATAGAACAGATGTGCATAAATCATTTTGTTATTGTACCTTCAAAGATGAGATTTTCTCCAGCTCAGCCGATAACTTTATGGATATTGAAGGGTAATGAGACCTCTGGAAAAGGTTCAATGAGATAATATTATGATGATATAGAGAAACTGGAAAACAAAGACTCATCTAGAAATATAAATGAGTCCCACTTGAAAAACCATGAATTTCTATTGTTTGCGTATTTTCTTTACTATTAATAAACAACATTTCATAGTACAAAAAAGTTATATTTGAGTTTTCCAAGCAGGAAATATTCTTCAAATATTTTGATAAATTGCAGACAATTTTCACTTAAACCACTAGGGTCCTGTTTACCAAAGGGGTGGTTGGGGCTAGAAAACTCGATAGCATCAACCATTGGTGGTTATCAATTAATTGGGACTATCTTCAGCCATATTTGACATCAGAACATTCATTTGAATATAAACCATTTGGATATATTTGAAAAGTTTGATTTGTTGATTGAATGAAAAGGATATTTTTGGAAAGAGAGATTTATGAATATATAAACAGGAGTGTGTTAGAGAGGCTATAATGTGAAAAATATTTTTTGGTAGATAAGTTACATGCTCATGTTAACTGTGAACAAAAAATCACTATTAACAAGGTACTGATGACAACTTGATTCGTAGAAGAGATTTCTATACATCTGCTTCTCACCTGATTGTGACTTTGAAAAGCATGTGATGACTGTCCTCCACGAATATCCCAAAAGTGAATAAATCCACATTTGTCTGCCCCTAATACAACCTAAATATAGAAGGATTTACTCATCAAGAAATTAGAAATAGCAAAACAGAACCCCAAGAAGTAAAATAGAATAACTTAGGGCAAACTACAGTTGCATTTATGATACAAACCAGATCTTGGTATAGTGCAATGCTATTAAGTTCTCTTCGTGAATTCGTTGTAAGTGTGAGGCACGGATGATTGGACAATCGTGTATCCCAAACATAAACGTTGCCATCTAAACCAGAAGCAAACAACCTACAAGAGGAAATTTATAAAGCAAAATATCACACCAATAATCAACAATAGTGAAGCTATTTATAATGTTAATACTATTAAAAACACACAAAGAAATGTCTTATCTTCATTCAGTTAGAAGTAAATATGTCTCAGGTCAGGCCAATGAGACATGCCAGATTTATCATCCATTGACAATGAATTGCGACCCCTGATTAGTGTGTCATGATCCTCTCCGTCTGCCATTCTCAGCCCTCCAACTTAGAGTACAAAGCATTGTGTAGTCAAAATCTCTCAACAGTAACAAAGTATTGCATTTTCATTATCTTCAGTTAGTTTCTTATTAGTCTTATTTTCCTAGTTTGTGCAACAAATTAGACTTTGATCGGTATCTAGGCTTTGCTTGAGGGAGAATGTTTAGATATAAAGGTTTGGACCACATGGGGTATTATGCCATCAGGAATTGTGTAGGATAATACAGTCATATAGATATAATGTTCTCTTTTATAATGAATATGACTGACATAACCCTTTTAACTCATGGAAATGGTAAAAATGGGAATATAGTGCACAAATGTTATGAAACCAATATATTCTCAATTGACCTCATATCAAATGCAAATATTCCAAATAAGTAAATTTCAGTTTTAGTGCACTTTTTTACTAGCTACGTAACCTTGACTTGTCATCCGAAGCAAATAATACATCAGATAATCCATCGTGCTCCCTACTGTGGTCCTTCTGGCTGCATAGTATCTAGTTTTTTTTATGAAAGAAAAAAAAAGGATTAGAGTGGGCAAGCCAACTAGCAGACATTTAGATTATTAGAATATAATGATGACTTGCGGCAACACTTCCAAATATCTTGCTGATAACATCCTTGAAAATTTTCACAGATAAAAGAAATCAAAGGAATTTGTCTTCCAAAAACTCTTCTATATGGATAATTTTAACCAGATTGAAAATTTGAAGTTAAAATGTGAAATATCAAACACTTACAAACGTACATATTAGGTAAAACATTAGCAACATATCCAGAGGACTTACTCGTGGTTCTTTGGTTGAGAAATGAAATATATTGATAAGACCAATGTGACGGCTTTCTCTAGTAGCACAAGCTACCTGAAGAAGAAAACAAATAGTTAAGATAAGCAACCATAAAAAGGCACTAAGAAGCATGTTAAACCATTAGCCATTGAAGTAAAAGTAGTTAGTTTATTTATATTAATCATATATTACTGTGTGACTGCACGTCAAATATCAATGCTGAAAAAGGATCCAAAAGTCTACTTGTATAGATAAAGGACTGGGGAAAATCATTTGTCTCACATCTATAGATAGGAATATTTGGGTGAAAATATTTGATCAATAGTACACAAAGAAGCAACTTATCATGACAAAAGGTTTACCCTATAAATCATAGAACCAGAAAGAAAGAAAGTACAAAAAAAAACAAGCTAGCCTACATAGATGAGCAGTAGGCAAACCCACAAATACATTTTCATATGAGTATATTATGCATAATCACTCCATCGTCACTTATGTATAGAATGAAAATTCATAGGTAACATTCAAAGGAACATTAAACACGTATACTTAATCTCAGGCAAGGCAAAAGACTTTCTTGAGCGACAAAAAGAAACAGTTGTTCAGTTAATTGTTAGGACTGAGACACAAGCAACTAAGATATGCTAGTGTCATTTTGCATGTGTTTATCAGACTTAACTATAACTCACATGGAACCAACAATTGTGGATCAAAACATGGAAATATATAATAGAACATTTTATAAATGTTAGTCATTTTAGGAATGGGGAGTCACAGTTCCATTGGGAATAAATAACAAACAAACCTCATCTTGATTAGCTGGATTCCACCGAACAGAATCTAATGCGTGGCTATCAGAAATATGGATAAATTATTTTGTACCAATTGACCTTAACAAAGACAAAACAAATTATGTTCAGCCTAATCTACAAATAATAGTTGAGAGAAGCAATATTAAAAGATATTAGTTCCCATCAATGTCTGGCTAAACCACGCTTGATTAATAGAAGATAACTCATATGCAGTCATCTTTTAAGTATTAAATTACATGAAACACATATCACTATATATTAAACAATTAATAGCTAGTTGTGTTTCATTTTCTCCTTCATCAAAGAGAAGTTTTTTAATCTTTCTATGCTGTCATAGCAGATGAGAATAATCTTGGATTTGTTAAATGGATTCCTTTTAATATGTAATGTATGCACAAGTAACAAACTTACTCATAAAATCATCTATAAAAAAATAAGCATACTCTTATACTATATTATTTCACAATATGCAATAGAAGCTTACTGGATTTTGGACCGTATATTTCACAGTATAATGTTTCGAACTCATATACAATCAAGCATCCTGCTTTTGTTATCGAGGCAAGAAAAAATCCCTACAAAATGGAAGCCAAATGACACAATGGTTATGTTTTCATTACATAATAACAATGAAGGCTTGCATTGCATGAACTAAATCAATAGGTATCACATATATACTGCAAAAATCTGCCAACCATGTTTGACAAATTGATTGTTAAAAACAAATAAACATAAATCAACTAATACTACCAAATTCTATTGTTTTTTCGGTAAAATTTTACAAATTTATACTATTTAAAATGGTACGAATAGTAATAATTGTAAGTAATCCTACCAAGTACTATCCCATGCCAACATTAACCATATTGTTTTACTCCATATTTGCCTACAGCATGATTGTATTCTTCAATAACTTCCATGGTTAGATATTACAATTGGGCAGAACTAAAGTATAAAATCTCAAACCGCGCAGAGTTTCAATTACCGATTAACGGTTTGAAGACCATTTCATATCGTGTCAATATGGTATTTATCAACTTTCAAATATAAGTATATGTCAATTACAAAAAATCATTTCCATTAATATTTAAGAGCAATACTTGCATAGTCAGAAAGATAAATTTAAGATTTTGAAACTTTTAAAGAATATTTTGACGATCTTATATTTCCAAAAGAATTTTTAAAAAAAAACTAATCATGAACTTTTGCTTATAGAGTTATCACCATCAAGTATTTATTTGGTTTTGATAAAAAAATTTACTGAAGAGGCTCCAACCCCAATGTATGGGATGAAAACCACTTGCTACCATTGCAATTCCATCGTCATCACAGTTCATTCATCTATGTGGATCATCACAATTCAAATCCAAAGAAAATAAGCAAAAAGATAGACACACAAGAAAAAGAACAACAATAAAAGTGAGATGCCTAAAGATGATTCTGAATTTAATAAGAGGAGAGTAATTATTTATGATAATTGAAGTAATATAAAGTTTTCAGAGTGCCAAGAGCAACCTCAGTGTCAAAATCCAGTCCTGAAATCCCCTTCCTGTAAAAGAAACATGGACAAGTCAATACTCTCCTCCATAATAACCAAGGCATCTATACTTCCGCATTGAAATTGATGAAAAGAAAAAAAAAAGTAATGTAATTCAGGAACCAAATGAATATATTACTAACATTGGTAAATTAACAAGAAAATTGCACTTTTATGTGAGGAACACAAGTAAAATTAATTTTAATTTTCAGTAAGAAGCATCAACTTATTTAGGAAGATTGATCACACTATCTTATATTATTGAACTTTAAGCTAATGTTTAGAAGTTAGAACCCTTGGTCGTATAGTGAGACAGTTTGGTCACCTTAAGAATCAGACTGTCTTTCCTTTCATCTTTTGTTTTTAGGAAAGAACTTCTTGATATTTCCTAAAGAATTAAGGAGTCCAGTATATTTGACTCAAACTGCCAAAAGGCGCATGCCAAAACTTCCTCAAAATTGTCCCTCTATTCAGACAATTTAAAATTAGCCAATGTCACTTCTTTGAATGTGCAACAAGATTAGTATCTGAAAATCATGCACTAGTAGAAATTGTAATGTGCATGCTCAAAGACAGACTCAAGATGACACCGGTTCCCATTTTAACACTTTAAAGGGCTAACATAGTTAGCGTTCTTGAAAATGTTAATGTATTTCAAGGGTAAAATTAAAATGATCTCATAAAGGATAAATAGATAATCATATGTGATAGTCCACAAGGTTAAGAAATGCTTTAACGCATGACATTATAAGATGCCCCTCCCTTTGAAATAGAAAGCTTAACACTTAGCATGCTAGCCTGAATATGATAATCAAGTTATTCTGAAATTAACCAGTTTGCCATCTCGGGTTTCTGAGAAGTTTGGATCAAAGAAACATCTACAATACGTATGAAAGCTTTTTGGAGCTATCTGTGATATTATATTTGTTAAAGAATCAGAATGATTTCTACTTCACAAGAATAATGCAGAGTAGTCAATTACCTCATCCAACAAAATCTATCTTAGAGTATGTTTTTCAACCTTCTAGATAATTAAGCCAGTGATTAGCGCAGCCAATATTCAAGACATTACTCAAAAATGGCATCATAACAATCATTTTGCAAGCAACCACATTTCAAGAAACATAATTCCAGAAGATGAAATAAAAAGCAGGTCCATTATGGTCTAAGTTGAGCAACTAAAAAGGATGCTAACAAAATTGGAAGAAAGAAATAATAATAATAGACCTTGAAAAGGAGGTTGATAAATTAGCAGGATCGTCCATCAATGCCAACTGGGAAAATACAATCTCATTGGTAATATACATGAACAGAACAAAAGCTTGTTCCAGGTGGAAAAAAGAATAGCCAGGCGTACTTACAGCAGAGGCACATTTATAGGGCGCGGGCGCGAAGATATAATCATGCTCGAAGACTCCAAGCTAAGTAAGAAATGCAGAAGAAAAGATCTTTATCAGAACACAAAACTTCGCGATAAGTAGGCGGCGTTACCTCAGCCAACGAATCATGAAAAAGTATAGAAGCCTCGCGCCTAAAACTGAGAGACATCTTTCCTTTTATCTCCGTTATCATACGCGTCCATATTCGCCTTCACGAATCAAAATAATCAAATCCCCGTCAAAATGACTTGAAAGAAGCGCGATTACATGGACTACAAACGAAACTTGCTGAAATAATACAATAAACGGGATCGTCGGAGAAAGAAGAGAACACGCGAGTACCTGAACCGAGCCTCAGGAAGCCGCGTACAGGGGCCGAAGTACCTTTCCATGGAAGCGGAAAATGGAGGAGACGGCGGTGTGATCGACTTGACATCGGAGATACCGTGGGAGGGTAGGGCTTCCCGCCCAAATAAGAGCGCTCACAGGCACCGCCGTCTCCATGGAATTTTCCGTTTAACCCCTTACATTTTAACTGGCAGGTTTATGTAAAAAAACAAATTTGAATATATAATATGGTTATAAATAGAATATTTTGCATGTTTAATGCTTGTGAATTTCACAATGAATGAACATTATCCACGATCACCTGTTTCTCTAGAACACCCATATTCACCCTGAGGTTATGGTGCAGTAATAAGAGCGTTCAATTATCTCCCAGCATCTATAATTTTATTCTCAGTTATGACACATTTGTAAATATTTTGTCTCCAAATGAGACTCGCAACTAAAGGATGATAGGTTTCTGAGTCGTCCGCCGCGAGTACTTGTTGGATCGTTAGAGAGCGATAGAGGGGGGTGAATATCGCAAATCGTTCGTTCGTAAAATCAAGTACGCAGCGGATTAAGAAAAGAGAATAAAAGACAAGTACTCAGTAATTTTTACTTGCTTCGGAGTCTTGTGACGGCTCCTACTGCAAGGCCCACGATCCTTGACCGTTTACTTTGGGCAATCACTAATCAATCGATTAAGTACAAGTTTTACAAAGATGTTAAACAGTAAGTGCATAAAATAATTCTATACCGACAATTTATATTATGAAGGGAGTCGCGTTGTCGGAGCAGAGCC
Source organism: Kaempferia elegans (assembly GCA_037974815.1). NCBI lineage: Eukaryota > Viridiplantae > Streptophyta > Magnoliopsida > Zingiberales > Zingiberaceae > Kaempferia > Kaempferia elegans. Next base: position 4,497,592 of record JBBPFQ010000057.1, read on the forward strand.
TCGGCGTCTTTAGAATTCAGGTCGAAAGCTGGCGCAGCAAGACGTCGAGGAAGCAGAAGCGTTGAGAGCGTTGTAGAGAATGATTGTTGTTGAAGGCCTACTCAACCCTCCTTTATATAGAGATTGCTGACCAATCATTGGGTGCCACATGTCCTTTGGATGAGAGTAGACTCGTTCTGCCCTTATCCCCTTCTGATCGGCCGAAATCAATCCGTGCGTGGATGAAGTTCAATCCAAAGTCGGCTGCTCGAGACTATCTGCGCGGGGGCGCCTTCCTTCACTTGGAAGGCGCCTTCTCGCTGGCTGGGGGCGCCTTTTGCTCCTCAAAAGGCGCCCTCCCGCCTCTTCTCCAGATGGGTTCGAGTCTCAGCAAACTCCCCTTTTTCCTTCTTTTTCCTGCATAACATTATTAGCCCAACAAAGAAAGAGTACAAGGAAATAGAGCTACAGCACGAGCTGTCTTGGTCCTGACTTTTAGGTTTCGACCGAAACCCTAGGTCGGACCGACGCCTACTGTTCCCTCTACGGGGAA
>JBBPFQ010000057.1:4569824-4592559 GCA_037974815.1 Kaempferia elegans
AAAATTAGTGTGTTAAATTTATACTTTCAGATTTAAATTCAGAGATATAAATACATTAAGAAGATTTTTTTTTAAAAAAAATACATTGGTATATTTGAAATAACTTAAAAAATTTTTTGTATATAGCATGTGATTTGTATATTATGAAAATTGCATACTGTATCAATATCTATATTTACTTCCGCGGTTTGAAAATAAAAATAATAAAAAATAACAGTGAGAACTGGCCTATTTTGACACGTTCACAGTTGAATCTTTCTTGTGGACACAGTTACGTACTTTTTTGACATGAAAATTTGATGTAGTAAATTCAGAGTTTAATTAATTAATTTGAGAGTTCATTTTATTTATTTTTACTTTATAAATTTATTATTCATAATTTATGCTATTATTAAAAGATTTTTAAAAATATACATTGGTTTTAATTCAAAGTTCTTTGGATTCATCAGTTAACGAAATTGAACTCCAAAATTAGATTATAAATCTACACCACTCAAATTCAAAAATTGAATATTGAGTTCTAAAAATTTATTAGTGGGGTTGCTTAATGAGAATTATTGTTTTAAAAAATTTACTATTCTAAATTACTACACTATTAAATTTACATTACATTTTTAAGATTTTCAAAATTATATTACTTTTGATTGAAATAATTTGGAATTCCTTACGTTCATTAATTTTAGACCAAATGAATTGACGGACTAAAAAGGAAGAGTGGTATTTTGAAAACATGAGAATTTTATAAAAGTTCACTTATAACTGGTCTCTTTTGACAGGTTTACAGCTCATCTTTCTTGCTGACACAGTTACAGACCTCAAAAAGAGGAAGACACTTTTGGGGAGCCAATGGCCTTGTGTCAGATATAAAAGCTGCATGGAGTAGCACAGAATTAGGGCGTTGAGAAATTAATGGTGGTCCTAAATCTATTCATGCATGCAGTTGGTGCACAATTACTATCTCCTTTGAACGATAAATAGATAGTTGGTGCTCTTCAGCAGAACTTACACTTATTTTTGCGCATTTATTTTAAATAATAAATGAGATCGTGGAGTCATAATTAGTTTGTGTGGCAAATGGCTATCTCTCTGTTTTCGTGTTGTGAGATTACTGGCCCAGTGGGCTCGTTGACAGCGAGCATGCAGAAGCTGCAGTGGCGTCACATCACTGCCAGTTTCTTCCTTCTGCTTCTCCTGCTGCTTCTTATGTCAGTGACTTGGAATCGTTATCACAAGGAGGAAAGCAGGGCTGCATGCCTTATCTCCTCCTCTGATAATTGGATTCCACTCAGCTCGTTTGTTTATATATTCTGCCTTTGCTTTCGATTAAATTAGTGTTGGGCGATTCGATACGTTTGATCTGGATGATGGATGATTTCTTGTCCATGGAATATTCAATTAGTCAGAGGAAGAGAAATTTATTATAATAAAATTAAAGATTAATTTTTATGAATATATATTTTTGAAAAAAAAAAAATCTTATCTCCTAATGAATTTAATGACCGGTAAAGGACGCCTAAGATGAGAAGATGATTCCTTTGTTTGAGCACTAGAAAAATAAAGACAAAATTGAGTTAGGAAGCGTAGATAAATAGTGCATAGAAGTTACTGAAAGAAGCACAATACAAGTTGAATTGGACACAGGCGAGGTTTAACATTTCTACCTTAAAAAAATCAACATTTAATATGAGGTACATACAAGTAAACAGTAGGTTTTCTCCACAAATAGTAGATAGCAAATCCCAAGCTTATTCAATTTCCTTGGTGCTGCTCATTAGGCCTAGTGCTCATTTCAAATAATGGACGAAGTCAACTATTTCTTTCTCCAGCTACACGTTTACATTCAACGCTGAGGCGTCTGATCCTTCAACTCGAACAATATAGGATGAGTCTTTTGGGTGGGAAGAGAAAGGGAGAAAAAACATCCAAGCTTCTTGTATATACAGTGTCTTGCAGCTTCAATCTGGATGAACAGAAAATACAGGAGAAGTAGGATATGAGTGTAAATAATTCTGCAATCTAGTTCATTTTTTCATGCATTAGAACAGAGTCGTAAAACATAACGAATGAAATGATGTTGGCAAGAAAGCACAAATTAATTACCATGATGGTTTTCCTGGGCGGATGTGAAATCTTGGTTCCTTTGGGATTGTACGAGGCTTTTCAGACCTTTTTATGATGTGAAAAAAAAAGAGTAAAATATCAAGACAATAGCAAAATATAATGAAACATCAACAAACAACAGTTAGGGTGTCTGTCTTTTTGATTCAAATGAAATTATAATTTTTAACTAATTCTTTAAAAATAAAGGAACCGAGTGATGTTTATTGAGAGATAATAAAACAAACAAAATTGAAAAATCTTACGTTCAGTTAGAACTGAACGAATTGAATCTCTATATTTAACTACAGATGATTAATTGTTACTAAATTTAAGTAAAATTTGATTTTAGTAATATTTAATCATAAGATTAAATAAGCAAATTAAACCTACAATTTTTGGTTGGATTAGCTTTGAAATCTTGGAAACCCAACCTAAAAAAGTTTGATATAAATTCTCAAATTGAAACACAACCAAACTATTTGCATGTTAACCAAACTGAATCAAGAATTTCCTTTTGGATATAAATTCTCAAATTGAAACACAACCAAACAATTTGCAAGTTAACCAAACTGAATCAAGAATTTCCATTTGGTTCAGTTTAGTTCAGTTTTTTTTGTCTGTATTTAATAATCGGCATCCATTACAATGAATCATATGTCCCAATTATTTGAGGTTAGCTGCAAGAATTTCTAGTAATATCGAGATTTTTTAAGTAGAGTTATTTTTGGCACCTCTACTCATTAATCCTATAATGCTACTTGATTTAACTTCTAGTTGTAGAATTCATAGTCGCCTTGGGATCTGTGTCTATCCTATCTTAACTGTTGCAAGCATCTATGAAGCTAAAAAAAATGAAAAAGTAAAATTAAAAACTCAAGGAAAACACAGTTCATGTTGAATCTTATAATTCGTTAGACTGCTCTGCGCATACATTCATCAGCCTCACATTTGTGGTCTATGATACAAACAGATTTCAGAGACACAAAATAATGCACTCTTGGTCATATTCGTCACTTCCATCTCTGTTTCTGAAGGAAATGAACAAGTGCTACTAATTCTGTAAAGTTGAAGGACTTACGATACTCGCCTTCATAAAGCCTGGCCAACAGACAGCAAAAATGTAGGAAATACCAACTACTGGATTACTTGTCACGTCACCAATACTGCTAGATTCATGCTACTGCCTACTGCCAGATTCATTACTAATTCGGTGAAGTGAAAGACTTAAGATGAAATACCTTCTACTGGATTAAACAAATTAGTCACATAACCAGACAGGAGAATACATACTGCTAGATTCATGCTACTGCATTCAGTAAAATGATATGATCATGAATTTAAGAAGACACTTGTCTTCTGATGCTTGGCTACCAAACAGCAAAATTAGGAAATACTTTCTACTTGATTCAATAAGATGGTGGCAATTAACAGTCCATTGGATCTGACCAAAAAATTACAGGCAAGTTGGATTGATATTTGGGAAATTTGGGTAACATACAATAGACATTATTAGCAAAAGAAATACATAGGTTCTGTGGCAAACTCACCTTTTAGGAACAAAGGGTCTATCGAAGTATGGCATTGGCTGAGCCTTAGGCACAAGCTCTCTTCTAAGCCTCTGTATTTCTTCTTCTTCCTCAAACTATAAAAAAAAAAATTTGAAAGTATTTAAGTATACAATTATTTTGGCTTCATCAAACTTTAGAAACCATGAATTGTTAAGTTGAAAAATATAGAAAAAAGGAATACCTTCTTCTGCAACTCCCTTTCTGATCTTAGTTGCACAGCGAAACTCATCCTCTCAGCTACCTAACAAAAATAGAGTAGCCAAAAGCTTTGTTAATGTATATTGGCTTTAGCACTACATGATATTACAAGATGCAAACTAAAAAGATTCTCTAGTTAGTTTTTGCTGATGAGAGCAAATCTAGAAAGCTTACAAATTGATCAAACTCAGTCCTTTCAACCGCACGCACATCGCTGTGCAAAACAATGTCCAGTGGCTCAGTGCTTTCTTTGACAGGAGGCTTCAACAAGATCTAAACAACATATCAGAAATATTGCAGGTCAGAAAAAGGAAGAACTTGATGACTAATAATAGCAATAACAAGTTGACTTGTAGTTTCATATGCATAATCTTCCATAATTAATGCAATCTAGCTTTGTTTTCCCCTTTCTCATAATTAATATTGTAGGTCAGAAAAATAAATTCTTTAATCTATAAGCAAAGCAAGCCTTTGGTCTAGTATGAACTTTACGGTGTTTATACATGTGAAATTTTCTCACACAGTTTTCTATTGAGAAAGTAATATTTAACATTTTGTGCAGGACATTACCCTCCCAATACAGCTGCCAATCATAGTTTTCACAAGCATTTTCATACTTGGCAATCACGATTAGAGCACAAAATAAGGGAATTAGTTTAAGGGAACCCATCAAACGAATATATTTGTATCATACACATTACATTCTGCTTATCTCTGATCAGATTAAGCAAATTACAATTAAAGTAGAATGATAATCTGGATCAAATTCCAACTACATACCATAAACTAACTCTCTAGAAGATTTATCAGATGAAATGTCATATCAAATATTCTCATGAATTCCTGAAAAGTCAACATGATCTAACCAGAATCCTCCAGAGAAAGAAAATCAGTTTGTGGTAAAATAATTCACAAGACAGAGGCATATTCAATCTTGACATGAAGGTCAACATTAAGATTGAAGATCGTCACCTCTGGTTCATCTGTGGTCCATGGAAGTCCTTGGGCAATAGGTATGCGTTGCTTCTCCTCCTCAACAAATATTTCTTTCACTTTCTTGATAAATTGTTCTTGTTTAATCCTTCCTCTTTGCTAAAAACAGGACATATAATTTTGTTATTAAGCTTAATCAAAATGAGATAAACAATCAATTGAGGAAACAAAAATCTAAGTTTGTCTGACATTCCAAAGTATTAAAGAATCAGAATCATGAAAGAAATCAGCACATAAATCAACTCAAAAACAACATTTCAGATACTGACTAGCAGGCACTTCTTGCAAGAGTTAATTGAATGGTGCTCCATTTAGTAAACAAGTAGGAAACAAACACAACCTGTTAGCCGCAACTGCATGGGATTCACTATATCACTTGAAAAATTACAAACTATAATTTTCTTTGATACTTCTCTATCCCACATATTTCCAACTTTAATGTACTCAATTGTCTAAATATAGAATTTACTCATCCTTCTTGTACATTTCCATACTACCTTTAGTGATATTATATCATATAAAAAATCAATATTCTTTACTTCAAGCGGAGAGATTTTTATTCTTCACTAAGAAAATTTTGATCTAGCAACATACCTCCGTCCTGAGCTTGAATGGATGTTGGCTTGTCACTCTAAGCATCTTATCCCAGCTCCTCCTAAGACAATCAGAGCTCTGGCAAGTGTATATCAGTTTCGTATCATAACCAGTATACCTCAAGATGTAGATATGAGACTCTAAAGCAAAACCCAAAGAAGTCATTTTGAAATTGTTGCGTGTAGAATCAAAGATTTTCTTACACTACGTTTGTTTCTTCCTTCACTGGATGTCCTTCTCCCCAAGCTCAGCCTGGAATGAATTGGGTCAATAATGTTGAATTCCTTTAGTATTGACGGAACATCATGTAAAAGCTGGAATATATTAAAAACATAAAGTTTCTGCAGTTTAAGCTCTAACCTGTCATCAATGCTATCTAATAGGAGTAATATTCAGAGAAAATACACCAAGTAAAAAAAAAAAATGCACCAAGTTTTTTCAAAAAAAAAAAAAAATACACCAGGTTTCTGCAATGTGAAAATTCTAACCTTTCACCATTACCATATAATGAAGAATTCAACCGTGATTCTCCAGCAAGTTTTCTAGAAGAAGCAAACTCTGATGAAGAGAAAACATATCCTGAGGAAGCTTCTGCTGCATCAGTCTTAGATAATCGCTCTAAGCCTGGCAATGTCCAATTCATCACATTCAGATCTCCATCCTCTGACTTTCCAACATCCTCATCCTTTGAAACGGAAAGGAGGTTCTCAAATGCCTTTACCAGATGCTTAACGCGACCAGACTCTGGCTCAGGTGCCTCCTCCTTGACCAAACTTTTCGTCTTCCTCACCTCTGAACTACGGTTGAGATCTTCAGTCCCCAAATCCAAGTTCTCACCCGTCCCTTCCACTCCTTCCTGCTCAGTTCTATCAATGGACACCCCAGCTTCACCTGCTCCAAGATTCGAGACACCTGCCACTCCAGAAGGACGATTTCTCCTGAAAAACTCCTCTTGCGACGCTCGGAGGGTCTCATAAGCCTCTTTTCGGCACTTCTCGAAGTCAATCCCGTTCCCCGACCTCCTGTAGCTCTTCTTGGCGACGATAAACTTCCTTACTCGATCCTTCGGTGGCGGCGGCGCGAGGATCCGACAGGGCGTCTTTGGCGCTGGACTCTTCGACTTGACCAATCCGATCGCCGGAGATCTCGCTGATTTCTGAGACGAAAGAGGAGATGACGAGGGGATATTGGGATCAAAATTCTCGGAAGCCATCGGGATCTCCGAGACGTGAGATCGAGAGCGCTGCAGCTTCCTCGAAGGAGTCGCCATGTGAGGGAACTTCGGGAGCGAGAGAAGGAAGATGAGAAGAAGGGGATGCGGCCGTGACTTGATAGGGTGACTACTACTACTACAAACCGAGTGGGGTTGCGGGAGGTGGATTAGTAACGGCTAGTTTTCGGTGGGCCCCGACTCGACTGGAATTTTGAATGGCCATTTACATTCCACCCCACAGTTTATCTTTTCTTTAACAAATGGCCTCTGGAAAATTTAAATTGTCAAAATAACTAATCAAATTTTCAGCACTTGCCCTTTTAGTTTTTTAGGAATGCTACTGCGCATTTAATTATATTAATGATATTTTTAAAAAGGAAATAAATTAAGCGGATTTAAAATGGATCTCCAATATTTTGAATACTGATCTCAATTGATTTGTTTCCCTCTATTTTATTTGAAGTGATAATTATTTTATGTTTTTTTATATTATCTGAAAATCTAATTTGACTTGCACAGGTAAGAATTCTTCCGTGTCTGTATGATCCAACAAACTTTTACAATAGTTTCACCAAGTAATACAAAATTTACTCTCTAATTATTGTCTAACAGCTGGATACACATACTATAAACATCATCAACTGTAAAATTGATGCAATGCTTTATTAATCAAGCAATGTAGAAGAAATATTATTGATTAATCAAGCAAATTTACATTCTGTGGCATATATTAGCTAAAACCAGCGATGGCCTCTAGCAACTCACCATCCCCTTTTCCAACCTAAAATTACCTCTGGCTAAAGTAAGTTTCTAAACTTACTCAATTTGACTGTATGTTTGGTAGTGTGGGAGCTACCGTATGCGATTAATGATAAAGCAAACAATCTAGTGGTTTAAGTAGTAGATGCTAGTTTCTTACCTTGGAGGGAGATTGCTGTTTCAAATGCCTCCACTAATGCTTGTACCTTATTCTTTCTGTTTTCAGCAAGTTTAATTGCAGTTTCTTCAAGCACAATATTGACAAGACCTTGTATGCCTTTCTTCTCATGGACTACTTGATGCCTCAATGCAGCTTTTGACATGTCAGGATCAAGATCGGTCGTAACTGCTTCAAGAGTTGGCATTTCCCTTCCAACTTGAACACAATCACCAATCTCAGAGTTCTGTGTAATACTTCTCCTGAACCTCAACATGTAAGGTGCAGAAAGGTTCTCTTCAGGATGAACAATAGCTCCTTCTTTTATCCTCCCTTTGGACATTGATGTTTTGGCACCACTGCCGCTTATGGTCTCAGTTTCATACTCCTCTTCACTTGATTCACTAAGTGTAGAATCTGATTCCTTAGTTGTAACACTGACAGTTTTTGTTTTCTCAGTTTCAAGCTCCGACTCACTTAATTCAGTAATTGCAGAGTTTTCTTCCTCATTTTCTTCATCATATACCTCAGAATACTCTGATGATGTGACATTGTTAGATTCTTGTTGGATGCGATTCAAATAAAAGTACTCTGCATCTGGAAAACTTGGCTCAAGGAAAGACAAATCAATACATTCTGATTTTGGAGAATCATCTTGTGGAGAATCTAGAATGTCACTCTCTAAGTTCAATGATCGTGTTACAGAAACTAATTCATGATTCATAGAAGCCAGCAATCTCTGTTGAAGGCCATCTGAGTTACTATTGGCTTGTAGCTCAATAGCACAAGCTATTTTTCCCTCAACATCTTCGACATCAGGATTCACGATTACTATTGGCTTAGAAGTTGATCCATTAATGCCATGGTGTATGGAAGAATGAGATGGCACTTGTGGCTTTGCAGTTGATCCATTAATGCCATGGTGTTTGGAAGAATGAGAAGGCACTTGTGGCTTTGCAGTTCTTTCTTCTACCTTTCTTGTTATGCCTCTAGTAGTTCTTGTGTTGTATCCTTCATTTTTTAAACTATTTGAACCCTGCGTAGGTAATAATGATCTTCCCTTGGTTTTCATAATTGTTCGACCTTTTGCTGGCTTCGCATGTTCAGCAATAGAATCAATCTTGGATGATGCCAAAGAGCTTTGCTTAAATCTGTGGTTTTCATAAGGTATAATGTTGTTCTTTGTAGGTGTGTTCTTAAGTACGTTGCGTCCTCCTGGTGGGGCTTTCTTCAAGGGGGAAGCAGGCTCTTTTGCATGAGATCCACCCTTAATTTCACCTTCATGCATCATTTTTCCAACATCTTTAGTCATTTCTCTATGACGATTGCCTTCAGTTTTGGAAGCAATACAAGCAATTGCCTGCCTCCCAGTTGCATTTATCTTTTTTGAAACAATAGGTTCTTTCACCAATCTAGTCTCCTTGATTTGTGGCAAAACTTTCTGCTTAATAATATTTGGCTTATCTACAGTCGTCGCCGTCTTCTTAATACCAACTCTATTTCTTGCCTCATGTAAATCCAAACTATTGGCTCGAAGTGTATCTTTATGCCTCACTTCTTTACCAAAACTGTTGAGAGAGGAACCTTTACAATCAAGTTCGATTCCGTACTTGCAATGCTCATGACAAGAGCTTTTATGCGCTCTTAAATAATTAGGAAGATACTTTTTATGACTGTCAGAAGAAAATAGTGAATCTCCAGCTTTTGTTGTGCCAGTTGATTCCCTTCGTATTCCTTCCTTGCATTTCACAGCCATTCTATTAGCTGACATTTTTTGAGTGTTCCTCCCTGTAGTTGCAGGACCATTGTATGGAATCTTTAGCAGATAGTTAGAAATGAATATTGCATCAGAAATTTAAAAAAAAAATGTATCGGGAAGAAAAGCAAGACAAACACCTAACTTGAAAGGAGAATCAAGGAGTCCTGATCAAGATGAGTAATAACATGTGCCCTTGGTTTACATTCTTCAAATACTATAACACAAGAGGAAAGAGTTGATAGTGAATGATTGTAGACTAGCGAGTCACAGCGCATTTACCTTTGTTGATTGACCTAATAGATGAAACAGGGTTCTTTTAAAGCCAATGATTGAGCCAAGGTTTTCTGCACAAGACTTGGTTAGAAGCCATGAGGACGGTTCGGTTATATTGATAGCTGATACTGATGAGAAACTACATGTGAAATGTTACAAGTGGGGGAAAAAGCAAAATACCTAGAAGATCAAATGAAAAACAAAAACAGAAGAGAACTTGGAAGAGCTTTCAGTCCTCCAGAATATTGCTTTCCAATGTACGTGTCAATGGAAATTGAAGAAATCTCAAATAACGTCAAAACAACCATCACATAATTAACAGTGTGAAGACATACAAGAACAACAAGACCACGCTCTAGAAGAAGAAAATAGAGAGGAAAAATAACATGAATCCATGTTCCATATTCCAATGAAAAAATTTTGGCTAAATTTCATTGACAACCATCACATTTTAAAAGATCAAGAAAAGACTGGTCTTTGAGCCAGAAATGAAGACAAGAAGATCAACTAACTACGAAATTTAATGCTCCAAAAAAAAAGGCACCTTTAAGCGAATCTGAGCATCAGAAGACGAAAGGGGTTGCGGCCGTCGGAAGACCCTTGCAAGCAAGTTAGGGCAGGAATCCTTGCAAAGATGGTTCGTGTTTCTCGGGAGGACCCGAGAAGAAAGCGCATTGCAGAGATAACGGAGGAGATCGGGAGTGGAGAGAGGGAGGAGAGGAGGTTTGCGCCATGAACGAGCGACCCCATTTGGTTGCGAGAAATTTAAGGTATCGGATTTATCGAGAGAAGGGGAATGGAAAGCAGAACGAGCGTCTTAAAGTTACACTGCCGAGGACCCACCAAAGATATTGGACAAAACAGAAGGGCCCCAAAAAGCCGTTAGGATTTAGTTGAGGGTGCAGATCCACGTGTCAAAGCGGGTCATATTCTAAAATCAAATAAACGACGATAAAGATTTTTTTTATTTTCCCCGCAATCCTAAAATCTTTTGGACACAGAAAATTAATAGAAATTTCTATTTTTAAAATATTTTACATGTAATTTAAGAGTATTTTAATTGCATTAAAATTCTAGAAATAATGTTTTTTTATCATATAAAGAAACATTAAACAATGCAACTTACGAGAAAATAAAACATAATAAAAAAACATATAAAAAAAATTAGAATTATATGAAATAAAGCATAAATTATTGACATGAATATAAGGATCAGCTATATATGAGATGCCATGTAAGTGTATCATGTTTGACATGTCTCAGGTCTCTAAACCAAGAACAGAATGAACCTAATTCTCAACTACTCAATCAAGCATCTACTGACTATTTAATATGACATGAACTTAGGGGCCAAGTTACCCAAAAGCTAATACCATTAAATCTTCATTATGAAAACCAAACAGCTATGCATATTGCTAGATAAGAAGGTAAACGATATCAAGTTGAAGAACCAAAAAGTTTTTTTACGCCACCATACTTGCATTGTGGTTCCATATCCTCAAATTCTGGGACGTTCACCTGCGCGTGGCTGCTGTGGAAGTAGCACTTTGTGCTAGCAGACGAAGACAGGCAGCATGCTTCTTTCCAGCACGATGCTGAGCTAATGATGTTTCGTTCATGCATGGTACGTTGCACTCTTGACACCAGACCATCGTGCTTACATTGTGAACATTGATATTTGTAAACTTGCGCCTAGCATTGTGCTCTTCAGTCTGATAGTGCAGGTGAAGTTTGGAAGAAGTATCAAAATTCATCTGGCAAATATTGCACCTGTAAAACTTCACCTGGTTGTTTACAGCTGGTTGATTGCTTTGTTGAGGCCAATTGATCTGTCGAGCCAGAGATCTGTGTAGAGGTGGTTGACACCCATGATGATGTTTGAGATGTGGCCTATGCTTGAACATCTGGTCTGGAGGTTGGCTGCAATTCAACTGCTGAGGAGAATGTTGTGTTAAGGTTCTATCGCAATCTAGTCGCTTGGTAGGAGGTTGTTGTGAATGCAGTTTCTGCGATTCAACTCGCCAATCCCTGAGTGGTGGTCTGGGAGAACGACTGCCAGTCGGCACTGATTCTGTGTGGACTCCAGAAATTACCTTCCGTTTAAGATTATTCTCTAGAGGCAACTTCTATAATGAGAAAAAGCAGAGAGGATTAGAAAGAGTAACAAATCAATCACTCATTTTGGGCAGAGGGTAAATTATAAGGTGAATTTGAAAGATAAAATACACAAGATAAAATTAAAATTCCAGATACAATTGTTGAATATTTGAAAATTTCAAATAATGTTTGCCAACTAACATATGCATTCAGATTTGTGTATATACAAATTCATATATTCATTGACCAAGCTTTCTCTAGACATGGCTTGCTTTTGAGATTAATCTAATAACTCCAAAAGGAAATGATGCGGTGGATAAGGGAGTGCTGCAAAAGTCAAGTCAACGGTCGACTGAGCCGCCCACATGGCATCTGAGTAGACCAAGTAACCAGATAGGATGAGGTCGAACGCCTAGCCGAACTCAAGTATAAGCTAGGATCAGGTAGGATGTCGGACAATTAGCAGAACGAACTGTTCACTCATCCGACCTTTTAGAAGCAAGTTATTACGCTGCAGACCGACCAAGCCGATCATTCGGTCTGACCTCTGGCTTCGATATCAAGGATAAAAGTAAATGTGTCATCAAACCGAATGAGCCAGGACATCAACCGAGCGAGTCGCCGAACGACCGCTCAGTCAGTTCTCCCCTCAGCCAAACTCAGTCCGTACGGGGAACCACTTGGCTATCAACCCTGACCATAGGAAGGGCGCTGCTCGTCAAAAGTCTCACCAACCCTCCTTGTCGCTTAGTGCAACGGTCAAATCAAAATATCAATTGTCAGAAGATATGCGCTGCACTTCTTTGTACGGAGAAAACTTTCAAATCTGACAAGTACAGATTGCATGCCTAATTAAGGAAAGGCAATTAAGGAAAGACGGCGATATGTCATAAATGTCTGCTCCGTCTATGGAAGCTCCTAGATCCCAACACTAGATAACGCCCAAGTATAATTAGGGTCTTTCACCACCCGCGGAAGTATGCGATAATCACTATTCTACTTTTCATTTTTCCGCCAACATTATTCTTCAACTACGATCGTTGCGCTAACCTGAGCGTTAGAGGACCAGAAACCGGGGCGCCCTCCCTGTTCCCCGGCTTGGTCACTAACGCTCCTTTTCAAACTGTTAGTTGACGCGCAGGGTCCAAGGAATCTTCAGGGAGTCCCATCTCAATCTTCTTCTTCGACACGTGGCCATTCAACTCCCCGATATTTATCTCCACATTTGCAGACAGGATTAGGAAACATAATATATATGGCATTTCACATTTTTTTCCACTGCAAATAATTCAAGAGACAGAAATGAGAGTATTTGATTCTTCTTTCATATTTCTCCAGATACTTTGATGATTTAGCAAATCACGAATAAAAGATTTCAAAATGTGTAATTTCCAAGTTAGAGGTTTCTTACATGACATTGATAAAATATGTAGGTATAATTATGATAAGCTAACTAGTGTTGATCCATCCATTTGAAAGTTGTAGATGGAATCTGAGATGTAGAAGATGGCACTTGAGATCAAGATGGCATTGGTTCCAAGGAGCTCATAAGGCATGATATGGGGAAGAAAAGCGTTGCATATTTTATTTCCAACTGATGTTGCTGATAATTTTCATGTGGGAGTAACTTAACTTAGCAGTCCTTTTTGGGCTTGTTTAATTTGACAGCAGCATGCCCCTTTCAATAACATCTCGAGATTACTTATTAGTATCTAAATAGCAAGAGCATGAAGAAGTGAATCATACACCTCATGATATTCAAATTAATTAGTACTTAAAATGAAAATAAATAAGTAAAAGGAAAATCAGCATATAAGCTTTTGACAAACAAAAGTCAGCGGGATAAACCATTGTACTTTAGTTATGACATAGTATTGATTCCCTACGACTTTGACTTTGACTTTGACTTTGAGGCAGAAGCATGCCATATTGTTGATACGTTTACAAATATTGTGCAACTTACCAATAAAACAAGGCAATTCTATTGCAGGTTCACATATATATGAATTTCGGAGAATCAGTAGATAAATAGTGCATCTATGCTTTATAGTAGCATATTTTCATTCAATGAAGGAATTTAAATTAGAAAAAAAAAATCAACCAAGAAAAGAGAAATAGACATAAATATTGAACCTTCATACTTGTAAAATTGCAACAGTTCTTACTTGAGGAGGTGAAGGGGGTACCCTATTCGTAGCAAAAGGTTGCAAGCCAGCATCTTTCAGTCTTTTCCGATATTCTAACTCTCTCTCCAGTGCTAATTCATAGGTTATTCTTCCTTCACATAGCCCATGAGTTTCATGTTCATTTGCACCTGGTTCTCTTTGTATATTTTCTTGTGCAAATTCCCTTTTGAAGCGATGAGGATGTGGTACTACATCAAGTTCATCAAGAGTAGAAGAAATGGGTACAGTTGTATATGAATCTGGCAGGCTATCCATCTTACTATCAGAACCACACTGCATTATTAAACAAATCTAACAAACCAAATGGACGTGAGGCCTGGAATTCTCACATAATCCTGCATTTTTATAAAATGTCCTCAATGTCAAATTTATAATTACGCAGCATCTATAGACAAATCATAGGTAAAGACATTGGCAAAGAATGATAAATATCATTCAGTTCACAAGAATGTGGTTCACAGGGAATCTGCTGCACCAGAAAACAAAAGGATGAATGAATGTGGCCCACAAGGAACCTGATGCTAAAGAAAACATAAACTGACTGTCTAACACCCTTCAGCAACAGGAAAAGAAGGCATGATGAAGTGCAATTGAATTTCACAGTTCAAATCTACTGATATCTGTCTATTGTACTATAAAAGAGTTTTCTCTATGGTGCAAGTTAACATGAATCATTAATGTTTCAAATGAAATGGTAACAAACAGGTGCATTTACTTCGATGTACGGCAGTGAGTTCATTAGCCCTCATTAAATATGATTCAAGGAGTTGTTTAGAATACTTTGCTAAATTTTTGAAGATTGACAAACTGAATCCACATGAAAAAATTGATTAAAAAAAAAAGGTGTTGTGTTAAAGCTTTCAAGTACAGATTGAGGATGTCCAAAATAAAGTTAACAAACAATGTGGTATTTTCATGTGCACAAACATGGATAAATAATCATATACAATCATGCATTGACTAATTTCAGAAAAGATAAAATGCATAACTAAGAGGTAAACCACCTTCTCCCATACCAGAACAAGACCCTCCTATTCTGTGCTTTGAAGCTCATTTGGAATGTATATCAATATGCATATTGACATAGGGCCCTGCTATATTCTTCCATTCCATGCTTCTATCACTATTCTCGGGCTAGCAAACTATTCAATAAGAAATTCTTTGCTCACTGACATTCTGTAAATATTTGTTAGATTCTTCGCCAGAAGAATGTGTGGTTTACATTAGTTTACTAATGAAGAAAAAACATCCAATAAATTGATACCCTGAGACTATCTTCCTCGAGTAAATGGATTATTCATCTAAGTCATACTATTACGCCCCACAAATACGTCAATGAAGTAAAAAATCTTGACTACGAATACGAATACGACCACTACTCACTCTAACGTTTCTGCTCTCTAACGTTGTTTATTTCTTAAAGTTAAAATTGCTGGGACAAAGTGATCTAATACTCGACGCTGTCCTTCTATTTCACATAAACATATCTCCGTAATTTTAGATTAGAACAAGAGATGATATGAGAGCTTCACAAGCAAAATGAACTTCAAATGCAAGCAGTGCCACGAGAACCGTAATTACGAGGAGTCGACAAAATTAACCATTTCGTCTAATTTGTGGCTTACACGAACAAAAACCTTCCGCACCGTCCTATAACTACTAAACAAAGAAATCGGCATCGTGTATTCAACCTCCATATCTCGAACCAGATTCGAACAGTGAAAGCGCGAAAGACGATTGACGAAGATAAGGAATCAAAAGCGTTGGAGCACTAACTTGGCAATGGAGGAGCAACCCCAGAATCGGAAGAGCGAAGCTGCTGCGACGGTGAACGATGCGTCCACGGGAAAGCGAAAACGAATCCTAATCCGCACGCACGTCGCGATCCTACCCGTAAAGTGCCGTGAGGGTAGTAGGTAGTAGGTAGTAGGTAGTAGTCCTGTTGCTGAAGGGTGTTCGACAAACTTTTTTTATTTTTTATTTTTCCATTCACCTTATTTACTACATGTATAAAATCTTAAATAATTATACCAATTTAAATTATATATATTTTTTAATATTTTGTATCTGATTTATTTATTTATTTATTTATATTGGTTAATTATATATAGTGTTTAATTAGATAGAAATTATAATATATTTTAGATTAAATGCTAAATTTGAGAATAATTATACTTGATTTTTTTATTTGTATTTTTTCATGTACCTAAAAATTATATTAAAAAAAGAATGATGTTGAATTTGGAAAGAATTATATATTATTATAGACTTCTTTTATATATATATATATATATATACCTAAAAAATATATGGACAGAAATGATGTTAAATTTAAAAGGAATTATACCTTATTATAAATTTCTTATATCTATGTTTTACCATGTAAATGATTCAACTGACCTACTAGGACTTTCATGGCGCAACTAGAATTTTCTACCTAGTGTTAATATTTTACTCACATGATTCGATCGGATCATGACTCTCATGCAGTCGGCAGTTAGTCCTTCTGACTCTCCGGGCACTGATACCAATTGTTGGCTTAAAAGAATTTAGATATCTCCATAATGGCGTAATATTGTCTACTTTGAAACTAAACCATCATGACTTTACTCTTGGGCTTTATCCAAATGTCTCATAACAATAGAGATATTTTTTTTTTTATAAATATATGATCTTCTCATGTATTTTTAATATAGAATTATATTTACAACATTATAACCATTTAAATTTAAATGACACTGAATTCAGAAGAATTTATACTTCTTAAAACCAATGATATATTATTTTAAACTTTCTGAATTCATATTTTATTATAGTTCCTTTGAATATGTCCACACATTGCCATCAAAACTAACATTTTATATGAGAAGTTAAAATAAATATTTTCTGACGTGGAGAACAAAATTGAAATGGGAGAATCTACGGCACTTTAAAAAATTATTAACACAAAATTAAAAATTACTGTGCAAGGATCGAATTCACCATGTTTTATGCACTTTTGGATTTTTTTTCCTTTCCATTTTCTAATTTTACATAAATTTAAAATTTTAATTTCATTATTTGACATCGACTTTTACATCATAAATAGGAATTCTATAGTAAACACTTAATTAATTAATTAATTAATTTAATTTGTATAATTATCGTCATTAATGAAAGAAAAACAAAGTGAAAATATAAAGATAAATATATATATTTTTTCAAAAGTACAATAATAAAGGTGACATCTCTAATAGTGAGTTTTAAATGAATTTTTTATCTCCAATATATGATATCAATACCATATTAAAAGTATAAAAAACTTCTACTCTTTTCTTCATTAAAAAAAAAAATTCTCTCAATAATTTTTTATAGTACTACGTTATTGAATCACACATATTTTTTTTTTTTATTATTATTTAATATATCGCTTATCCACATTCTCAATTTTGAGAGAAAAAAACAACTTTAAAATTTCAACATTCTTAAAATAAAAATCCCAAACCTAACTAAATTCTCTTATCCAACTTTTTGTCCTTAATTCAATGTTGTTATTTCCTTGCATTTTCATCTAAATTTGACATTGTCAAAAGGGTAAATAAAATTAAAGTATCTAATAAACACAACCTAACTAATGAGATCATTTTTTTAATGAGTTTTTTTTTCTAAACGAGAAAGATGAACAAAATGGAATACATCAAAAACAACAGTAATAATAATGTTGACTATTCACCATAATTGTGTTTTCCTTCCTTTTGATTAAACGATACTTTTTATCGTATTCCTGTATTTGTTACTTATTTATTAAAAGAGTAAAAATAAAAAAGGCATATTATTATAACGGGAAATTGCCTTTAAATCCCTGATAAGAAGTAAAAGTTTACATTCAGTTCTCGTGTCAGTGTAAGTTTGTTTCCAATACCTGAAGCGACGAATAAATTTGTTTCAACTCCCTAACCTTGGTGAAAATACCATATTACCCTCTGATCCGGGGTCAAGGGTCGGTCAATGGAAAGGTCATGTCACCACGAAAAGTCTAGATAGGTGTCAGGTCACCTAAGTCAACAGAAAAGCCAAATAAGCCTCCCTAGAATCCGACTGAGCTGAATCGTCGGTCGGACGCTCCGCCTGACCGGACGAGATGACTGATCGGAGG
Organism: Kaempferia elegans; assembly: GCA_037974815.1. Classification (NCBI taxonomy): domain Eukaryota; kingdom Viridiplantae; phylum Streptophyta; class Magnoliopsida; order Zingiberales; family Zingiberaceae; genus Kaempferia; species Kaempferia elegans. The sequence goes on from JBBPFQ010000057.1 coordinate 4,587,857, forward strand.
CATTATATGGTTCCCCTTGCCCAACAGGGATAAAAGAATCACCTACCGAAGTAGGTCGGTCAACGATTCAAAGCGCCAAGGTCACTGCTTGATCGATGGGTGAAGACAGCCTATAGGGAACCTGTAGTTCGATTGACACAATACATGAAGTCCGCTCTTAGCAGAAAGACCGGTCGACGGAAGCTCATCCGCCAAGGTCAATAACCGATCAGGTCGCATGGCTGAGCAACCATGACAATACCATCCAATCGGCCAAAGAAGACAAGAGTCCTCTGTTGCCTAGTGTAACGGAATGTCAGAGAATATTCCTGTCCAGCTAATACGCCTATCAGAAGAGGACACGTGGCAGGGACAATGATAAGCATCCCATATATAAACAGCCCAACATGGAAAGAAATCGTCACGTGTCCACAGCTGTCAGAGGTCTTTTCCCTCTATAAATAGGCCTTGGGAAGAGAGTCTCAGGTACGATTTTTTACGCGCAAATACACCAAAACTGTGCTCATTTTTCTACATGCATTCTTCCCCTTGAACGTTAAGCTAACTTGAGCGTCGGAGGACCAAACACAGAGCGACGACTCCTGTTTGGTTGCTAACGTGATCTGCTTGGCTAAGTGTATGCAGAATCTGAGTGATGCCAAGTGCCAAATCCTTCTAAGTTCACCGAGCCGAGTGCGTCTGAGCATCATTTCATCAGCATCTTCCTGTCCAGCTGTGCCGAGTGCTCCCTGGTGTTCAGCTGAGCTCATTCTAGACAGGATCAAATTTGGCGCCGTTTGTGGGAACTTCCCTGTTGCTGAGGCGAACAGATGGATGAAACCGGACAAATGAACGTCACTCTGTCACCGGAAGACTTGGAGATGCTAATCCAAGCCCGAGCGGAGAAGTTACTGCAACAGCGGCAAGTAGCGCAACATGTAGGAGCAGTGGGTGACAGACCGAATGATCTGGCCGCATCTGCTACTGGGCCTCGTAATGAAAACCACCCAAGTGCCGAGCAAACAAGGCCGCATCACGCACTTACCATTCCGACTGGTGAGCGACCTGCGAATGTCCAAGCCAGTCTATTGACTATGCCAAGATCGCCGATTGCCAAGCATCGAACATTATTTCGAACGTCGGTGGATGGAGACTGATCAAGTCACTCTTCAAGCTCTGAGATTGCTCCTGCCGATCGGAAGAGAAAAGGTAAAGCTCAAGTCATAGCCCGATCGCCGAAGCTCAACTATTCACCATTTTCTCCAGAAGTTCTGAACGAGCCACTACCTCGTCATTATTGACCACCCTCGATCGCCGAATACGGCGGATCAGGGGATCCTGAAGACCATTTGAACAAGTTTGTAACGACGTCCAATCTACATCAATACTCGGATGTTATCAGATGCCGAGTGTTTTCTTCAACCCTGGGTGGATCCGCTTTGCGATGGTTTAACCGTTTTCCGATCAGATCCATCAATCGTTTTAAAGAACTGCGAGAAGTTTTTCTGGATAACGTCGCCACCAGTCGGCGTCATCAGCTGACTACGGTGAACTTATTCACCTTGAAGCAAGGGAATAAGGAAACTCTTAGAGCCTTTGTAAAAGGGTTCAATTATTCCGCTGTAGAGATTCCCGAGGCAACACCAGAATTCCGGCTGAGTGCATTCTCTCAGGGCGTTCGGGAAGGAGAATTCTTCAGAGCACTGATTTGAGATCCTCCCCGAACCTTTCAACAGCTGATGAACCAAGCTACCAAGTACATCAACGCGGAGGAAGCTGAAGCCACTCGGATAAAAGAGATAGCCTCGGTAGAAACCAAAAGTTTTTCCGATCGGAAGCCAACAAGTCGTGTTCATCGAAAAGAGGCGCCGACCGGTCCTCTCGCGCGGTCGGACGATAGGCACCACCGGAGGATCCATCAAGTGGAGTCTTCTCCTGAGAGGAAGCGAAGCGTTGATAAGCGTCCCTATTGCACTTATCATAAGAGCCACATGCATGGCACTGAGGAGTGCTGGGGAAAGCGCCGACCGGACGGACGACCCAAGCAACAACCATATAGGCGAAGGTCATGATTGCCTGCCCGAAATTATCAACAGAATCACCGATCAGATGATCAGAGAAATGACCCAGAACGTCAGTCAACTGAGCGAAGGCAAGAAAGATAATCGGAGGAGAAGACCAGGCGAGATCATTCGCCCATCAGGGAGGAAGAGAACGAGAAGAATGCTCCCCGCGGGGTCATAAACATGATCGCCGGAGGTCCAACCGATGGTGATTCCAACAGAGCACGAAAATCTTGGACTTGCCGACTGGAAATCCATTTAGTTGGTTGCAGTAAAGAGAAGGCGGAGGGCCCATAAATTAAATTTGGGCGGAAGGACTTGGAAGGGATAGAAGTGCCTCATGAAGACGCACTCATCATCAGAGCGGTTATTGCCAATTACACGGTGCATCATACCTTTGTAGACACCGACAGCTCAGTGACTTCTAACCATCGACGACACACTCCCCGGCTTCGTCCCTAAACTATATCCGTCGACGTTGAAGGAAAATATCATAGAGACATCAGAACCTGACTAAACCATAGGTAAGTAAAATTTATATACCTTAGATTTTAACTAATTTGTTATTCCTCCGCGAAAAGTTGAAGCTTTAGTTCATGGGTATTTTCGAAGTAAGGGAAGGTTGAGTTTCAATAAACAGGAAATTTCCTTTAAATCCCTAATCAGAAGTCAAACAATAAAGGAAAGGTTTAGGTATGCACATTGCAATTTTAGGAATGAGTAATGCATCTTCTTTAATTCAAGGAATGTGAGATATGTGCAATGTTTATAGTAATTATGCTTAAATTGAGTAATGTATTCAATTTAAGCATTTTGATGGCCAAAATTTATAGGGTTGTACTTTAGGGTATGAATGGACAATTTGTTCTTATCTGCTAGCTAGAACAAAATTAGTTTTGATGTTCGAATTGCAATTTTATGATTGTGTTTGAGTTTTATCTTCTTTAATTAAAGAATTGAAAGATATATGTTAGTTTTGATTATTGATTATCAATAAACTGAATAATATACTCAATTTAAGCCCTTTGATACCAAAAATTTAATGTTTGTACTTTAAGGTATGAATGAACAAATTGTTCAAATTGTTGATGTTGTCAAATCTGCTCTAGTTAGAACAAAATTAGTTTTGATGTTCGAATTGTAATTTTATGATTGTGTTTGAGTTTTATCTTCTTCAATTGAAGAATTGAAAGATATATGTTAGTTTTGGGTATTGATTATCAATAAACTGAATAATATACTCAATTTAAGCCCTTTGATATCCAAAATTTAGGGTTTGCACTTTAGGGTATGAATTGACAAAATTGTTCAAATTTTTGAAGTTGTCCTATCTGCTAGCTAGAACAAAATTAGTTTTGATATTCGAATTGCAATTTTATGATTGTGTTTGTGTTTTATCTTCTTCAATTGAATAATTGAAAGATATATGTTAGTTTTGGGTATTAATTATTAACAAACTGAATAATATAGTCAGTTTAAGCCCTTTGACACCCAAAATTTACGGTTTATATTTTAGGGTATGAATGAACAAATTGTTTAAATTTTTGTTGTTGTCCTATCTATTAGCTAGAACAAAAATAGTTTTGATGTTTGAGTTACAATTTTATAATTGTGTTTGTATTTTATCTTCTCCAATTGAAGAATTTAAAGATATATATTAGTTTTGGGTATTGATTATCAATAAACTGAATAATATACTCAATTTAAGCCCTTTGATACCTAAAATTTAGGGTTTGTACTTTAAGATATGAATGAGCAAATTTGTTCAAATTGTTGATGTTGTTCTATCTGCTCTAGCTAGAATAAAATTAGTTTTGATGTTCAAATTGCAATTTTATGATTGTGTTTGCGTTTTATCTTTTTCAATTGAAAATTTGAAAGATATATGTTAGTTTTGGGTATTGTGTAGATCCCCCTTTTGAATTTGGCCGGTTAGATGGAAGTCGATAATCCTGCAATTATAAACTAAAATATCTAGAGCTTTTTTATAGGCAGGGATTTAAGGTTAGTCTAATAAAATCAAACATAACATGAAAAAGAAAGAGGTAGAGATTTACTTGGTTACAACCTAGGTGGTTATTAATCCAAGGCAAATGAAGCTCACTAGAAAAACTCCTTCTTTGCAGACAGAGAAGCCTCTTACACTATTTGAAAGCTCAGAAAGTAACAAGGAAAGTAATACATAAGTTATGTTTGAGTTATTGTTCAATTCCTATGTCCAGGGGACTTTTTATAGATCCTGGAAAACCTATCTCGAAGCTTGAGAGTGCCTCTAGGTTGTCCAGGGTGCCTTCAAGAGGATAAAGTTTTATCGTGGAAGATAAAACTTTATCCATCAATTCAAACGGCTGCAGACTTGTGTGAGGGAGCCCTCCCTTAGGCGTGAGGGCACCCTCAACTTGATAAGGGCGCCTTCAATCAGGCGCGAGAGCACCCTCAACTTGATGAGGATGCCTTCCCTATGCAAGATGTGCGAGGGCGTTTTCCCACAAGCGCGAGGGCGCCTTCTTCCTTGCTGGCAGCTCCAATTATGTCTTCGGTTAGCTCTGATTACTTTCGGATTACTTCTGGTCGCTTCCAATCGCTTGGGTGATCTCGGACATCCAAAATATGGCTTACCCGAACCCATTTTCGGTCCTTCTTGTCGAGCAAGCTTCCTCC
>JBBPFQ010000057.1:4655541-4679461 GCA_037974815.1 Kaempferia elegans
CTAACTTGACAACGCCATGTACATCAACGAGTAAATTTGCTCCTTTGATATCCCTGCACAAGAGTTAGCATTCTTTAGAAAAAAGTCGGGTTATCTTTTGCTGGAAAATGTCAATAAGCAGTAGATACAAAACTTCATATGTTAAGCAATGTCAAGATGAGAACTACAGAACAAATATATCACATGTACTGCATTTTTATTATAGTTGTGTAAATAAAAATAAAACCAATTGCCATAATTTGAATAAGTTTAATTCATTAATTTATTCCATATAACAAACAAATATGTAAGTTGATCAAACAACACAAATCATTGTTGGGTTGCAAGGTTACAAACATAGTCTCATATTGAAAACACATGGGAAAGATCATGAGTTTATAAAACAAAGATATCTCCATTAGTATGAGGCATTTTGGCTAGAGCCCAAGAGCAAAGGCATGAGAGTTTAGGCTCAAAGTGGACAATATCATGTCATTGTGGAGATATTTAAATTTCTTTTGGAACCAACAACCATGACTACAAACCAGAGCAATGTAAAGTAATCAAAGATGGGAGAATCGACAAGCCAGCGAAACAAAGCAAATGGGTTACAAGAAATTTAAACAGCTCCATACAAGTAAGAATACATTGAAGGTGAAAAACAATATGATGTCATATTAGCAAAATTAATGAAAATAAATAAAAAGATTGAATATCATACCAATTGAGAAACAAATTAAGTATCATCTCATATGCACTAATAACATGATAAATATAAAAAATTAATAATATTTCACTAAAAAGTTAAAATTATACTCGAACTTGAACTTAGTACTTTCTTTTAAGTTTAGGCTTCCAATTACTCTTTTTTTTTCCTTTTTTTTTTTTTTTTGCTATTGAGCGTAGTGTCCATTTTTCCATTCCTTGAGGAAGGTCATACTTTTCCTACAAAAAATATTTAGACAAATTATCTTTGAATAAATTAGAAGACTTAAATACTAAAATTATACAAAAGCAATTTTATTACCTTTATAATATTTAACATATCTTTCTTTTTGTTCGTTGACATTTTATGTCAATATTCTATATCAATTGGGTAATACTTACCATTCCTTGTCAAAAAAAAAAAAATTCCAAGATATCATTAAATTTATTTCTTTTTGTTCCTATATGACGTCCCATATCACACATACAATTTTAAAACGTGGTAGAGGGATGGGTTGATGCCAAATTTCTCTCTTAAAATGTACGTATACTAAATTTAACACTCATAAATGAAGAACTATGCCATAAAGTGAAATTCAAGTAATAAAAACAAGAATTGTGCCATAACGGATAGCCTAAATGAATCCATGCTCACAAGGTAAAAAGAAATGAATGTCTATTCTCTATAACGCGATAACTTCAATCAAGAACAAAGAGAAACTGACCAGCATAGTTATGAACCAAGGTTAGGTATATATTTGATTATTGAAGTTAAGCTCTATTACTATAGATTAACTGGATATCATTGTCTGCACCTGCAATTGCAAGTGCAAACTTGATACCGCACTTCACATTTGTCTGAAGCTTCTGATAGGCAATAGCAAGTGGAACGGATTCTCAAAGACATAAATCAGAGAAATTTTTGTATGAAGATTCCAAAAAACATCACCAGAATTACCTAGCCTATGAAAATAATAGTTACTATCCTGCAAGAAAATTTTGACCTTAAAACCTCATTAAAGGATCATATAAAAAGTCATCAGAGAATGTTAAACAGCAAGCAGTTGGGATTAGCTGTAGTTGATTATAATCGATCTGTTTTTGCATATATACAGGGAAAAAAGAGAATTTTGATTCTTCCAGAAAGTTGATGGCCTTTCAGATAGATAGTAATACAAAAGACCAACTTTATGACAATGTTGAACAAGACCCACTGGTCTACTACTGTAACCACACTCTTGGTTGTGATATGCATAAAGAATCGGCACATGACCAAAGAGTTCAAGATAAAGTTGTTTGCAAACTTCTTTATCACATTTTTACTACTTAGAAGCAGGGAAATAGGTGGAGATCCCCAAGAACACCATATGTAATACTTGGAAAGATGCTCTCTAATTATATCGGAAGTTTCAAATGAACTTCCTATTGTCTATCAGTAGAAAGGTATGAGTAGATAATATGACACACTAATGCATGAAAAACTGTAGACAAACTACCGGTTAAGTTGAAACTCCTGACAACTTGAAAATCCCCAGCAACCAGATCATTAACTGGAAACTAGTGTGATAGTTATTAATTTTCATATCACATGAACAAAACAGTGATTTCCGCTAACATATTTGCAATCCAACATGGAAGTGAAGTGTGCACTTTGTGGTTATAATGAAGAAAGTTTTCCTTTTATTTTCCTTTAGCTGTGCAAATTTCCCCAACAAGATGTAAAAAGAAAGCATTCATTCAACCTTATAGAACTATATAGCTGGTTGAGCATGTCTTCCTTAGCTTTCTCCACTTGGCAAAGCACAACAGCCTGCTTAGCAAAATGAAAGGCATGTCAAAAGGATTTCATAATATTCAAGCTAGACTAAATAGTCCTAAAATAATCACTTACCTTTGGAACATTTGCAGCAAGACTATTCAAAACAGCTTCGACATAACCACGGACTTCTTGTGACATCCATCTAAGTTCTTCTTCTGGATCAGCTGGCTTTCTAGCCATAGTGTCCTACAAATCCAAATTTTCCTAAGAAAGTTAGGATGACACTAAAAGTCATGCTAAAAAAGCATCATTTAAGTAACATTGTTTGGCTTGTAAATATTTATGGATCTATGATCAGCAATGACATCTGTGATCAGTAATGACTTCATAAGTGGATATTCATAAACAGTCAAATCAAAATTTTGCCTATGTAGATTCAAGCAACACTGTTTTGGTGGAAATTTTTTTCTGTACGTACCAGTTTTCTAGGCTTGTAAAACTATTTTTATTGGAATTTTGCTAAGAGAAACCACAAGATCAAATAGGTCTATTATATGCTGAGGTCTCCATGAAAAATTAAATTGATTTTGGTAACATTCTCCTGAACATAGAAATCTGGCAGTCAAGACTTACTAGTGAACCATCTGAATGACTTTGTCTCATCGAGGGACTAGCTTCAAGACCAGATGAGCCTTTAGAAGGCATTTCCTTGGAAGATTGGCAAATATTCATTATCTTATTCACCCATTCAACTTTGTCAACCATGCTCTCAGCTCTCAAAATTAATGCACTTTCCGCTGCAAGCTCAAGCACATATTAATTGCACAGGAAACATATATTAAATGAGGTAAAAGTATCACAAATCAAATACACACTCTCCAGCTACCTTTAAGCACTGTCTTGTAAGCAACTTTGTTAGTTAGCTTAAAATCTAGACTTGAAAGTTTATCTGATCCATTTGACTTCTTTGACTCTTTGGAACTCTTAAGAGATTCCTCTTCTGAAGCTTCTTCAATGTTGCACTCCTGCAGGTGTAAGGACTTAGCCATGAAAGAAAATTGGTATATGAACATCTGCACAAGCTACCTATTTAATTCTCATATATTAAGATGAATGCATAAAGCCAATACAGTCACAATTTTTTTGCGGTGTCCACCAGGAATCACAGGATAAAATAAAACCATAAATGATAGCTATGACTTATGAGAAACCCAAACCTTTGTATCTAGATATTAAAACTTCCACAAAACTACTTGCAGTTAGTCTACCTAAGGACATTAGTTTTTATATTCAGGATAAGAATTTTAAAATATAAATACATGTCTTTCTATGCCAAGAAAAAGGACAAACTAGAAGAAGATGGTACAAAGATGGAAATTCTTATGAAATTCGTTCTCTGGAATTATCAAGCATATGCTTATGAGGGTATTACAATCTGAAATTGCTTTCCCATTGAGTCAGATATGTTTGCAACAGAAACTCCAATAAGTCAGATCACACATCGATTACTTTAACACACAATTATGTTGCAAGATCTGTAATGAGTAGAATTTCTTTCAAATCTCAAGGGTCCTGCAGACAGACAGTTGTTAATTGCAGGCGTTTATAAAATAGGCATGTCATTCAAGCAAGTTAGTTGAAGAGTGTGCAGATCTATGTCAGCAATTGTTTTGCTTGTTATTATAGCACTCAATTGTTGCTAGCATATGCATAACTTGGGGGTGGGTTGATTAACAAATTTCTGTGGGAAAAACAATAGTTTAAGAAATTTACGTGCACATGAAACTGTACAGGATCATCTAGAAGGAACAATTACCTCTAAAGTGATAACACCTCGAAAATGTTTTTCTTCTTGTTTTTTAGTGTATCCAAGCTGAAAGAGCAATCAAAGTTTGATCGTTATCCAGAACATAAACAGTTCGACAAAAGGCAACATGGTGTTCCAACAGTATTTAACTAACTTTTCCACTTTTCTCATTGAGGACAAACCATCGCCTGCTCCAGCCACTTGCTTTTCCACTTTTTTTCAGCAACCACCCTATAAATCAAAGCAACCTAACATAATTTCCATAATGCAGATCCTATATTACTGACTAAGTAGAAAACATGATTAATAAGTTACTTAAAATTATGAAACGTCTGGTATGGAGTCAATTTGGTTGAACCACACCAGCTCATACATCTAATATTGACAAACAGAAGGTTGATATGACTAGCTTATTGGCATATTGACAGTAGAAACCACTGACAAATATAGAAGAAACTAGAAAGTGAAAACAAAGAGAAGGAATCACAGTGAAATATAAAATATGAACATTTAACTCACAGTGCAATTTGAAATAGCAGGAAGTTAATTGGCATATTTAACCCACAGTGCAATTTGAAATTTGCTCCATTGCAACCTAGGTGACCAGTCAGCACGATTGGAGTCAAGGAAAGAAAATCTTGGAATGGTATGGCCATCATGCCATACCAAGATCTTCTCTAGACTAAGCATTGGCAAGAGCCTTATATGTTAAAACCATTTTGTTATTTGAATGAACATGCATGTTAGAGGTATTAGGACCCTCTATATTGCACAACATATTGCAATTCAATGTTTTTTTAACCCCAAATTCTATCTGGTATCCCTTGATTGTTATTTTATGGTTTTCTACATATAAACATGAATAAGACTATACATGTAACTTTAAAGGTGGTGGATAACCTGCTGTTATTTCTCCAGATGGTCCAGCAATCTGCAAGGATGAGCTCTCTTTTGTATCTTTATCTGATTGATTTGTCTTGTCTTTCATTGATTTCAAGCTACCAACTGTCTGCTGAGTCCCAGGCTGAGGGCTTGATGCCTAGTTAATCATTGAAAAAAAAATGTTCAAAATATGTTAGACTACTAAAAGAAAATTTAATGTAACTTCTTTACTAAATCTAAATCTTCACTCCCAAAATTATACAGTATATAAAAGTGAAGGGAAGGAGGCATCATAGATTAACTCTGTTTAGTATTGATTGCTCTGCTTCATTTGCCTTCTTTGATGACCGGTACTTCAGTTCATCCTCACGTCGTTGCCTCTCCATTCTGCTAACACTTTATTTTATTAGAGGCTTAACATGAAGTTTTAATAGATTTAAGATCCAGATGAACAAGAGAAACATTTCTTAAAACAATAATCCTCTACTAAAGAAAAAAAATAAAATCATTTTAAATAGAATTTTTGTGTGGTGAGACCAAGGATGTTTTTAAAAAAAGGTTAAAAACATTTGATAAACCAATTATCAACCATGTCAATGATGGTCAGAGTTCTGCCAGTATGATTGTGATACAATACAAATGCGGAAAGAAAATAACTAAAAGAAAAGCAAAAACAAATGCTTGGAAAATAAAAGCAAAACCTTGAATATCTGACGCACTAGTTTAGACCCACATGGAGAGTCAGGGAAATTCATGGATGCTTATTGAATTAAACAAAGACGAAGAAGGTTCATAAGTTTAACTGGGTGAACTATTGTTAACTTGGCATTTAAGCATTTTGAGCCATTTGTTGAGTGTAACTAAGTTATGGTCAATTCTCTGATTTGGGTTGTTTATTACAATTGAAATCAGAGCGCAATTAATCCTATAGGCATGATGAGGTGTTTTGAAGATTGTATATCTGATGGAGGACCACCAATGGATCTCACATATTGCCAATATGGAATCATTCTAAACTACAAGTAAGAATTTGGATCTTGATGAATGTAAACCTTTCAGTTGGATAAATTGCAAATTATTATAAACAAAGGTTTAAGCATATTGATCTTCTCATTTAGAGAAATCATTATAGAACCCAAGTATCTAAACAAATGATCTTAAAAAAAAATCCAAGAATAATTTTTCAAGCAAATTAATATTTAATACAAGTCTACAATTATATCTCAGTTTCTAATACCTTCTGGTCAAAAGGAATGTGTTTAGAAGGATCACCTAACATTTGTAAAAATATAACTGACTAGAAATACTTTGAGATTTAAAAAGAAATTCATGGATGTTGTGAATGAAATCACCATCCTCCGGCAATAAAAAACAAATATTTCTAAAATGATTGCAAAATTGCTCCTTGCAAGGAACCTTCACCTATGTCTGGTAATTATAATATTTTAATAATAGGAGATAGGTTGAAGAACCATGTACACCTTTTATCATTATAATTGATCATCCATGCAAGAAAATGGACAAATATAACTTAATTGAAGAGGCAGAAAATCCTCAAAGATTTTTTTTAATGAATTTATTAGGAATAGCAACAAACCTGCGTTGCACAAGTTGAATAAAGTGTCGTGGAGGAACAAAAGACCGTTCCATATCAACTAGTGCAACAACCATCTTCTTTGCATCAGTCCTGAAATTTTCCAAGGCAGCAGATGCAATTGCAACCACCTTTTTTTGAATGACACAATGAAAGTTGAATGTTTTCACACGTGTCAGAAATCTAACAAAAAACTGCCTGTGGCAAGGAAGTGAACATTGTTCTGCGATGGAAACATTAGATTGAAATAGTACCTCTTTCTTAAAGGGTGGGTATCTACCAAGTCCTGGAGTAGCATTTGCTGAAGCTGAAACTATATCCAGGAGAACACGGTGCACCTGTTTAAATAACAGTAAGAAACATTCGCATAAAACATAAAGTTTACAGATATTTGCTAACATAATTAACAATGAAGCAAAGTGGAGGTTATGTCAAAGAGGTAAAAGCCATATACCACAAATAGAAAAGAAAATTCACCTCATCTACACAAAGTCTTGATGGTTCTTTAGCAAGTTCTAGTACACACTTTATTAAGGACCTCAGACCTTTCTCAGGAGATATTAAATATGGCTGATAGCCATCCGCTTCAAGCACAATCTAGGGGGCAAGGTAACGAACAAAGAATTAGGCATATGAAAAAAAAGGAATTTAAGCTAGTACAAAAGCACAGGGATGAAAATATACACGTTTAACATTGTTTATGTCAAAATGCTTGTCCAATGGAAGCTGCTTAATTCTGTTGGGGAAGTTTCCTTCAAAGGTAGCAACAACTTTCCAACCTGCACCCTGCACAAATTAAACACAACACCAGATCATATTAGAGCACCATATCACTGATGCACATGTGATAAATGCCATATCATAAAGTATGACCATTTTAAACACTATTACAGGTTGTTTCTAGGCATACGCAACTTTCTGCTGGTAAACAAACATAAAATAGCTCAAGTTAATTAATTTATACATTAATTTATTCAGATCATTGGTATGTTTTTTTTTAACTCATACATAAAATATACAAACACAGTGGACATAAGAGGGTTATCTGTTCTTATGTCATGCCGTGTACATTTTTACAGTAATACAACATAAATTCTTTTGCCTATATTAGAAAATTGCAGACAGCATGCTGCATGCAGTGTGTCAACAGTGTGCTGGTACCAGGGCCAGACATCAAAGCATAAACCTTATCTGCCCCTTCTTTTCTGCAACAGCAAGTCCAACCACAGCTGAATTTAGTAGTTTTGTGAAAATTACATAGGCCGATTATTATCTGCCCTTCTTTTGCCTATATTATTATCGATTAGTTTTGTTCTTTAACTGGAACACAGCAATTCTGCACCTTTCTGTGAACACACCCTCATTATGGCAGTCAAGGGATTGGTCAGTTGAGTTCAACAAAGCACAACTCATATAGTCTACACTAGTGTGCAAATGTACTGCACATTCTCTGTCAACTTTTTGAAAGAAAAAAAAAAAGTTTGCACCCTTATGAAACACCAGTTGTCTCACAGAACTTCCCATTTCAATTTTAGCATTTCTAATAAAACATGCTGTTTATTTAATTCTCATTATTTTTTATGTATTTTGAATATAAATGAAAATGAGCCCATGAGCAAAGCCTAGACTTGAACATCACAAATTTAATCAGGTCTCCAAAAGTGAGAACCAGCAAGGAAGATGCATGCAAATAATAGTCTATTACAAGAAGGTAAATCTATTTATGCCCTGTGACAATCAAACTTAGTTCCCATTGTGAAACATAAATGGGGTTTATAAGTTTAGCTAAGTTAATTACTATTAACTTGAGTTCATGATGAACTTGTGGACAGTGGACACTATGAAGTGCATATAGGTTCTGGCACCAATGTACTGATCATCTATTAAATAGATGTTATATGAATAAATCAAGTAAACTGTGCCTGTATGATGACTGATTTCTCATAGACGAACTGATCAATGTTAAGCTTTTCACCGTAAAACAAACATAAGTATTGCAAACATAATACTGACCACACCAGCAGAAATATGCTGCAGAAATGCATCTTCAAATTCTCGGCAAAGCTGCAATGCAGTAGCTCTAGTACCTTCAGCAGTATATGCCATTTGCTCACCAAACTTGAATAACTCATCCTGAACAGCCTGAGACTTGCCCTGTAATCTGCATAGATCAGTAAACAAATGCATGCCATGTTAAAACATAAACGATGCATCATGAAATCTGGCAAAATAACCTGTTGTGAGGAGAAACTAATCCCTTTGTGAAATACAAGCAAAAAAGCATAGTGCATCAAAGTGCACTACTGCAACAATTTATAGATATAGCTATGCTAATAGCAGCACAATAAAGCAATGTGAAAAATTGGGCCATTGAAATTCTAAGATAAAGACTGCAGGTGACTACAATAATAACATTTTTATAGAAACAATACTTCCAAAAATTATAATACAACCGGATGAAGGAAAACCACAATAATTTAGGTTTGTGCATCTACATGTACTTGGCATTGTCTGTAAGAACTGAAGAAGTTACCAGGTCTGAGATTTAAATTTCACGAACAATGTTTTATAGAACTTTATGGAGATATATAAGAGGATAAATAAAAATAAAATAATATTTTAAACTCGACCAGGCATTGTACATACCTGGCACTGGTTGTGGTTTAGTTGGTCCAAACAAATCAAGCTGAAGGAATAAAGAAATACAATATTAAATAATTGAATACTAGGTAAGCAAATCCCAGGTCAATTGGGTTTAGTGCTGTGCAGCTTTGTCCGTTTCTTGACTTTTTCAATGTGCATAAACCTGCAAATTATGGTCCGCTTCCCAGAAAACAGGTTGAACTAGTTAGGCCAGAATAATTTTCAAAGCACTAACAAGCAATCCCTTTTTAAGTTAGGCTTTCAAGAAATATCATCCTTGTGAGTTAGTCACATGCAATTTGCAAAATCTACATAACATTAATGCTATCAGAGTGAAAGAAGCATGATCTGTCAAGCAAACTCTCATATGAGAAGAACTGTTTTGTGTTCTGCATTCACAAATATTAAACTGAAATAATCCAAATAAGATAAAAAGTGCACAGGGAAAATTAAATAATAACACAAGAATATATAACTTCATAAAGTACCCAGAGAGAAGGTTGGGAAGCCTGATCTTCATCCTTTCACGTATCTGTTTAGCAAGGGCACCCACCAAAGCAACTCTACCAAGTTTGTTTTGTGGAGCTCCAGTGAGTATCGACTTAAGACTTTCAGCCTCTGCTTTCCAAGCAGTTTCCAGTGAATTATCAGATCCAACTGTTCCTGCTTGTGCTGAAGCAATAGATACAGATTGTCCAATAAGGGCTACCCATGGAATATCAGAAGCACTTCTTGGTCCCTGATTCAATAAAAGGGCTTGAACAGCAGCAAGACTTCTCTGATCACCAGCTGCTTGATCAATTTTGCTAATGATACCAACAGTCCTAGTTCCTACAACAATAACAATATAGAGAGAATGAGGAGACTGTGGTAAAATCATAATATTTAAGCATATATTAACGAATTAAAAATGCAATATGAATCACAAATAAAATGCTAATTTTTAGTGTGCCACACATACGAACCTTCTGAATCAAATTCTTTAGCCATCCTAAGAGCTCTTGAGGAAGCAACATCTGATGCTTGAGCGGCTGCTATAATAACCAGCAGTATGGCATCATTTCTTGCAGCATAATCACCAACCTAAAAGGGTATTATATTAGAACAAGGCATAATCTGTGCCATTTGATTTACTGCATGCCAGAAACCATAAACTGCTACTTACTACAGACTCATCCATAGACCGCTGATCTAGTCCAGGCAGATCAATCAATTTCAAAGGAGGAGCTGGTAAAATGAAACATGTTAACTCATAAAATAGAAAATAATTAGTCACTGTTATATTAACAAATATAATAATAATTACCAGAAGCAAATATAATAAATTGAAAAACTATTTGGGACCTATTCGAGGGCAGTTTGTATTTGAGGATTAATCTAATTAAACCATCTATTGATTGATTTTCAAATTTAGAAATAAATTTTGAGGATAATTAAATTAGTGTTGAGCCTAATTCTATGCCTAATCCAACTTCAGTTGCACTCACTGTAACCCTATTAATCCAACTGTTGAGCAGAGTTCCCGAATAACTTTCATTGCCGATGCATTTCCACATCAAATACAACATTTCGTGACAATACCATGAAAAGAGAACAAACCTGTACTAGTTCGAAGCTTCAGATAGATCTCATCTGCCCGGTTCTTTCCTGAACTACGACCTCCAGCGCCCTTGCTGAGCCTATCCTGAAGAGAATGTCTAAGTGCGCCTACAACAAAAATAAAAGACGATCAATACGAGTAAGCAAGGGAAACAAGCAAACAAAAAATGGCACTTCGACAAAGCTTTAAAGACTCGTACTTGCAGAAACCTGCTGTGACTTGCTATCTATCTGCAACATTATTGATTTGCTGCTCAACGATCCATCTATCTCAAGATCGATTGTGATCGGCGCACGAGTGGCGCCATTCTCTCCCGTCGGCTGTGACAAACGCAAAAATTATGAAACACAATAGACGACCAAGCTTACAGATAAATCATCCGAGGCGTTCGAATTTTGCAGTACCAGAATAGGATGGCCGACCACACTATTCAATACGGCAGATTTTCCAGCTCCCTAAGATCAGTGAACGTCCGCTCAAACGTGTAACTTGGATGTTAACCAACAACTCATCTTATAGCAAAAAAGGAAACATAAAAAAGAGACTGGCGCATTCAAATGGCCGAATAGAGCCACAGCGAGGCTTACGACATTGCCCAGAGCGACGACATTAAGGAAAGTAGAGGTCCTCTTCGCGGCGGAGCCCTCGTCGATGTCCTCGTCTGCGAGAATGGCGGCCGCCAGCATCATCGACTCCGCCAGTTGGCTGAGCTCCTCTATTGCCTCCATCAGACAGGATCTCAACCGACAGCGATAGAAACCGATCACCGACCTACAAGATACCCCCTATCGGAGATCCAAACGCAAAGAGTAAAAGAACAACTTGAAAATTCAAATCCCACAAGAAGAATGGTTCGCATTCAGTGATCGAGATCTACGGAATCGAGAGAGGCGCCTGGACAATCGGAGCTCCGGATCGTTCCTCCACCGCGGAAGAGAGAGAGAGAGACAGAGACAGAGACAGAGAGACGAGAGGACGCTTAAAGATGTCGTGGCGTTTCGCCTTCCCATCTTTTGGAACTCGTCGTTGATGCCACGTCAGCATCCTAATGCAATTTCGAAACGAAGAAAATATCGGGCACTTCAATATTATTTTAAAATAAATATAAATTATTATAACAATTATCATCGTAATTATTATAATATTATAATTTATAAATATAAAATAATTTCATATAAATTATTTACGATAAATATAATCATTATACCAACAAATCTTATCATCGCTTGTGTAGATTAAACTTTATCTCTATTTACCAATATGTACTTTAGGATAAATAGTGTAAAGCTATTAAAAATTTACAAACAAGACCCAAAAGACACTTGGCAAAAAAAAGCAAAATTGCTCACCCCAGCGCCCTGTCAATTCGTCCCCAGGCCAATATGGAGGAGGTAAATCACGGGTGACTACTAGCCATAAGTGCAAATGGTTAAGACATGGAGGAGGTATATGCTCGGGCACGCCGAATTTCGACCTTTAGACCTCATATGATAACCTCCCATGCCTTAACCATCACACCGCCCCGAAGGGATAACAAGATCCAAAAGATATGCTCTAAGATGCTATGCCTCGATATTTTAAACTCGAATTTAATTGGGGATTAGTTATGGGATCCACATTTTGATCCAATAAGAAATCAAGTAGGCTTTGGTGTGATCGAGGAATGATCTAAAATCCGTCCTTCTAAAAATATATTATGCTAAATAATAATAATAATATATAATAATAATAATAATAATAAAACTATGTTGATTTCCGTACAATCGATGGGAGTGAACAGAGCATTAGAATTAAATAATGACGAATTAATGGCACGAGTACTAAACACTCTATTAATAGTATTTATATAAATATAAAAGTGAGATTAATTATAAAGGAATAAATGCTCCGACCTCCTTGCTTCTATCTCCACTCCCTCGCGTTTGCCACAGTTACGACGATAAAGAATGAACAGAAGAAAATAAAAGGGCGAGAGGTGGGGAGGGGAGAGGGGGCGATCGCCCGATCGATCCGTTGAGATCCAACGCCTTATCGGAAATCCAAACTCTCCGTGTTCTCCGCTCCCGTTTTGGGGGAATCGAAGCCGATTTGGCCGTGGTGAGTTCTCCCCGCCGATTTGGTTGCCAGCTGCGCCTGTTTTCTGATGCCGGAGACCTGAATCGCTTTGTGAGTCGCGCGGATCGAGGATTGAAGTTGTGGGGGCGGTCATCGGGTGTTGATTTAAGCTCAAATTGTGGTTTGGGGTTGGATTTTGTTGGCGTTTTGTCGGTCGGAGTTTGATCTGCCGGTAGAGTTTTATGATACGATCGCGGCTTCCGATGATGCCCGATGTCAGGCACAATGCTGTTTCCAAGTCGTCTAATGCTTCGACAGATAACCTTGAAGGTGGTTTCTGGTTTAGCGGATCCCCTTTTCTCGTTTTGTTTCCTAATTTCTGCAACTTAGGATTCTCCTTTTTGTCATGTTGATTGGCTGTCTTTATTTGGGGAAGGAAACAAACTTAGGGTAAATAGGTAAAGCAGGCGCACCTTATTGGTGCCATACCGGGTGTATTACGAGAGAAGCAGCTAATTGAGTATTGTGTTTCTGATCGCAGAAGCTATGTGGCAATTAAACATCGAGGATGGCCATGAGGGTGTTGATGGCCAGCTGAGTTCTTATCCTGATCGCCCAGGCGAGCCTGACTGTCTATATTATCTGAGGACGGGTAACTGCGGATATGGAAGCAGCTGCAAGTATAATCATCCTACTCACAATTGGCAGGTGAGAACTTTTTGCCTTTATCTGTGAACGTGATGTTTTTCCCCTGGTTATATGGAAACTAGATTTACATACTTTTGGCCATCCAATTATTAAAAGAAATCAGATTACATTGGATCTTGTACCTAAGATTATGTTAATTGTTTTCTGCAGAACAATCAGTTTATCGCTGAACTCCCTCAGAGAGATGGCCAACCTGATTGTCAGGTGCATTATCCAAAACCAAACAGCTAGTACATCTTATCATACAGTTTAACCATTTCCCCCTTTTTTTTTTGTTTGATGAAATAGCTCATTGGTTTACTAGGGCACTTCCAGTAATGTCTGTTCACCACAACCCAATTCCTAATGAAGCTACAACCGAAAAAAGAAACCCCCATTGTAAATGCACAGGGCAGTAGATCTGTTATAAAATATATCCCTGATTTTTTTATCTATGTAACAAACTTTATCAATACATCACTAGTGCAAATATAAGCGAGGATGAACAAGTACCAAAATGCTACATGAATGCAAGTCATTTTGAACTTGATAAACCAAAAAAAAGTAAAAATGGACTTTGTTAATATTTATTTTATATTTTGTTTCCCTTTTTGTTTTTGTTTGTTTTCTCTCTATGTAAATGGAGAAGCATGCAGAGGGTATCTTAAGCTGTTTTAGAAAATATGTTGGCAGTTTTTTTTTTTAGAAGTTTGTTGAAATTGGAAAGGAAAAGTAAAATTGTTGAGTGTTAAGAGTTAATACTTCTATCATTAGATATTTAGTCAATGAGTCTATGTCTGAATCCTACAAATGCCAGTGTAACGATTTCGCTGTAAATCAATAGAATCTACTTGGTATTGAAGCAAGTTCACACAGGTCAAAAATTTCTTCTTTAATCTAGTTAGACATAAGTGACACGTTTGATGCAACAGCATAGCCTTGCCTCACATCTTCTTCTTTGATTTTCTCTTGGCTCCCTTCACTCCCATTTGTCCCCTCTTATTCCATTGCCATCATTTACATTGCTACTCTAGAAAAATCACTTTTTATCCCTTCTATTCTTCCCCCTCTCTGTCTATCTTGATTCTCTCTAGTGCACCATAAGCTCTGCCCACCCAAAATAGATGAGTTATGATTCTTTAGTTTCTCTTATCTAATAGGACTTCAACACAAATCAATTGTAACTTGTTGCCATCTCTGATTGAAAGGCATGGTGGATTAGAATCTAAAAATTAGAAAATTTTGCTTTATTATAGCATGTTTAGTACCAGTTGTTTTAAGCTAGAAACAAACTGGCATTGCTATTCTACTGAATTTTGTGAATTTTTTCTCGGCAATGACTTCCTTGATGTGAGTCAGCACGTGAAATATGTGGTATTCTCTAATTTATTTCAACTATTGTTGCAGTTCTTCCTCAAAACAGGAACTTGCAAGTATGGGACGTCCTGTAAATATCATCATCCACGGGACAAACATGATACCAAATTGGTTCAGATGAATGTTTTGGGACTACCTATCCGACAGGTCTCTGAAACTTCTTGGCCTCATTCTACAGTTCAATTTGTTAATTGACCGCAGATACCAACACCTTCATTTGTGGTTATTTAAGGCAGTTCTCTATCTAGTAGCTAATTTTCGAGATTCATTGATTTGATTTCCAGGATGAAAAGCCATGTGCCTATTACATGAGAACTGGATCTTGTAAATATGGAGTTGCCTGCAAGTTCAATCACCCTGATCCTCAGCCTGTGACTGCTGGAGCGACATTCCCTCTTACAGGATCTCCAGCCTATGGATATTCAAGTCCCATGGTACCTACATCTGCCTCCCCTGTTATTGGTGGAATTTCACCATGGCCCTTATCAAGAGTTCCTTATATGTCTAGTCCACGAATGCAATCTCTCCCATCCTATGTACCTCTGGTTCTTCCACCCACTCAAGGAACACCAGCTGTGCAACAGGGTTGGAACACTTACATGGTTAGTAGCTACATACTTTAAAATTGAAACCCAAACTCTTCAAGCCATCTAAAAATAGCTATTATTTCAGGATTACTAAAACTTCTTAATTCTACGAAGTGTATTTTTTCTGTCACATTATTTTTTGTTTTGCTGGTTTGATCTATGATTAAGTATTCGTTTTACAAAGTTATTTTTTGTGGTTATATTCACATAAATCCAAATCACCAAAATACAAATATCTTTTACTGCCATTGCTGAAGAACTTGTTGAATTTAATTTTTAAAGATTCTTAGTATTGGATGCTTTAGTTTCTACATTCTGTCTTATATGATTTATGCTCTTACATATGTACTGCTCATTTTGTCATATGCACGGCCTAGTGATGCACTTTGTATGCTTTTAAGACCATCTCTTGTAAAAAACCGTAGAAGAATGCTGGTAGCTACAGTTCATTGTTAGACCAGCTTTAGTTGTCATTTCAGGAAAATATCCTTTTATCATGTAAAATTTGCAGAACTCATTTTGATAAGGTTTTCTCAGCCTTAGTCTTAAATAAATTTCCAAGAATGCTTCTGTCTTGAAGAAATGATTTCTGTCTCGTATGTTTACTGGTGTACAGAGCAATTTGCTGGAGTAAACTGGCGACTACATTCATAAATTTTATTTTCACTTCTTCAATCTTGTGGAAAGGTGGTGGAAACAAAGACACCAAAAGTAAAAAAATGTGACTTGCATCTGTTTGCCTTCCCAATCATAGGAAATTCACTTTACAAAAGCATACCCTTTGCAACACCAATGAACAACCAAGAGAACTTACGTTGCTTCAAACTACACCTTGAGAAAGTTTGCTTGTGTGAAATTATTGACAAGAATAGAGAACACTTGCCATGTGTTGGCAATCCAAGCCTCATTGCACATGCAAGTAGGCAAGATGTTTTCTTCTATTGTTGATAATTACTTTAAACAATAGTTATCGAAAATAAAACAATCATCCACACATCCAGTTCTCTCAAAGCTGTCTTTTTAACATACGTTGAGAAACAAGAGGACAGTCTAGGTGCCCAATGCTAACTTATAGTGGTGGCCATTTAATATGTTAGATCAGTGTGTTTGGAATCAATCAAACCAGCTAATTCAACTGTTTAACCCTGGAACCAGAGGCCAACCCAGAAAGTTGAAAAAAAATTTCAGCATTCTTGTTGAACGGGATTCTTTAGTTCAAATTTGTTATTGAGAAAGCATATATTTCAAGTTACTTGAGTTCAAATTTGTTTTCCCTTTGTACTTGCTGATTGATGCATGATACTGATGGAAGGCTGTTGAGAAATTTATTATTATTATTATACATTTTATATAGGTAAATTTTTCTATGTATAGATATGAAATGCTAAAAATAACACACCCTTCTAAGTTGCAATATTTCTCTTCCAATTTGGTGTTTACATATAGAAAAAAGGGGACTTGATTAGGGAGTGTGGCACATCTTCAGGATCCTAGTTTAATTTGGCAGTTCATATTGGCAAGACCAATGCCACATACAATGAACCCGACAGACTACATTAGAAGTACTATATGGTGGAGTATTATTAATTTAACTTTGTTGAAAAGGAATTCTCTAATGTGAATGGATAAAGTACATCAAACAGAATTTCTGTGCTCAGATGTTTGAACCTTTGAAGTTGTATAATGGCTAAACTTTGAACAATTTCCTACCATGTTAATTTGCTGGAGTCATGATCCTTAACATCTTTTAGAGCTAATAAAATGCAAATAACTCCCCAGTTGCTACCTAATTTTGGCTTACACATTTGGATCTTGCCTTTTTTGTCCATCATAATATACATGTTCCAATCTTAAATTGCTTCATTGCCAGTTACTAGTTAGTCAAGTTTCATACTCATATGTGGCAGTATAAGATTTTTTTTTTCTATTTTTAGTATGTCTGCCCCTTTTCTGAAAGTAAATGCCCCATCCTTTTGACTTTTAGTTCATTCATATTTTATGACACTGTAAGCAAGCTATAATGCATGCCAGGGCAGCATGAACCATATTTACCCTGCCAGTATGGTTGCACCTAACCAGATATCCAACTCAAAGCATCAAGAACAGTCAGGCTCCAGCTTGCCACTATATTTACCCGAGAGGCCAGATCAACCAGAATGCCAATACTACATGAAAACTGGGAGCTGCAAATATGGAACTTTGTGCAAGTACCATCACCCAAAGGAGAGTAATCATGCAGCTATAGCTACCATAGGACCACTTGGGCTTCCTCTAAGACCTGTAAATTTAGTGTTCATTTTCCTCTTTTTTTTTTTCCTCATATGCTTTAATTGTCACCTGAATTACATGTTTGTTTACTTTCTCGTTTTCCTGTGACTTATTCATACAGGATCGGCCAGTATGCACCTTTTATACGACATATGGAAGCTGCAAGTTTGGCACAAGTTGCAAATATGATCATCCTCTCATTGGTTATTATGGTTATACTCTACCGTCTTTCTCATATACTGATTCCACCATAGCATATCCCCATGAAAAGAGTTCACAAATTGTATGGACAGCAGAAAAGCCCTCTCCCAAGTCATCAAGAACACCCGATCAGTTCACTAAATCTGAAACAATGAATGGACAGCACAATCTGGAAAATTATGAGCATGGAAATACTTCGGCGCACACATCATCAAACACTGAACCACCAGAAGATTCCCCATGATAAACAAATGTTTTAAGACTAACCACTCATCCGCTTCCAGTCTGGTCATTGTTCCAAGATGGAGATTTTGGATCTTTGCTCCATAGCACTATCTTTTATTGCCTGTCTTTGAGCTTGGTTGAGGCACGATCTTTGTGACGGATGAATGACAGGCAGTGTTATAAGTTAAATGATTTTTGTTCCACAAATTTGTCGAAAACTAAACCTTTCTGTTGTACTATTTGAATTCTGTTTCCAGTTTCGACTGTAAAGCAGGTCTCTCGGAATAAAGGTGATCAAATTTGGCTCGTCTCTCCGATGGGCCTTTGTATCTGGATCATTTTTTCGCTCTCTATCATTTTGTAGCTCTGTTCTAGTGGTTTTTTGCTGGCAAAAATTCATGAAAAATATTTGATTTCTCTATGAATAGCCTTCTTTTTTCTGCAGAATATTTCGACTTCAGAAACCTCACAGAATAGAGAAAATATTTTTATTTTTATTTTGAACCCCCACAAGGTAAGAACTTCAAACATTGCTTATATTTTTATTCAATTGGATAACACATAAGGGAAAACTTTCCTTCACGAGGACAGTTAACAAAACAACTAAGATTGACCCTTCTTTAAAGAAAGAAACTACATTATTCTGGAGAGGTTCATGCAACTGAATACTAGCACTCGCCTTTGGGCCGCTCCATTTGAGATGCAGCGACATTGAAACAGTCAATATTGCACAAGCTAACTGACTTTATCATCCCTCCAAACCTGCCACCATTTAAAAAAAAATTGATAAATGAATGTCCATTTTCAATGAATATAAACACTTCGACAAGAAAAGAGATGAGGTTTATCAAACCGATCAAAGCTCTTCCTTGGTTTTTCTTGCTGATCCACACTATTTCTTGCTTTTTCAGTGACTTCAAAGCTCTTTCTTGATTTCTTCTTATCTGTGCTTGCTCTCGGTTTATCTCGCCTATCAGTACTATTCCTACCCATCTCTTTACAATCAGTACTTGCTCTTGGTTTTTCCCTCCCATCCGTGCTTGTTCTATGGAGGACAAAGTGGTCAGAACCTGTAGTAGGAGGATCCCGTAGAAGTGATCTCTCGACAGGTGCAGTTTCAGCAGGAGGTATCTTTTCGATTGCCGATACAAACTTCTTAAGATGCCTTATATATTCCGGGTACAATTCCAAATTACAGTGATCCCCTCCCTTGATCCATAGAGGTTCATATTTTTCTTTGCAGAGCTCCCAAAGGCGTTTTCCATGCGATGAATCCACTACGCCGTCAGCCATTCCCTGCAAAAATTGAGAGGAAGACCTGTTTTAAGCAAGAAAGATAAACACATAATAGATTTGGATGGTTTAGAAGTCTTTACAAGATACATCTTTAGGCAGAATGTAAATGTAGTACCACATACATAAGAATTTGGTTCTTGAATCAGTTCAGAAAGTACTAGGGCCAAATATAGATTGAAACAATTCTTGCTCGGATGGACTAACATAGTACAAAGTGCGCTATTGGTATCGTACACATAAGGCACTTCGGTAAAGTGATCAAGACAGAAATTTTCATGAGAATTATGATGACAAACAATTTGAGTGAAGTTATTTTATCTAGCAACAGTTGTATACTAGGAGTTTCAACAGTCTGTGCAGATCCAAAAAGGCATAAAGAATATGTTCAGTCAGTTTCAGAACAAAGATTATCGTCATAATATGCAGTTTTCAATAAATGCCTTATCTAGAGCTTGCTTAGAAATCATGCAGAGTACTCTGAGAAGTCTACTCACATGTATAACCAACACTGGACATCTAACTGAAGGAATTTTATCAATGTTCTGCACAACATCAGCATATCATCCATCATGTCAGCTAATATCACAAGGAAACTTAAAAGGAAGAATTAATAGAAAAGAAACAAGAACCTTATATATATCGAACCAGTAAGTATGCTTCACAGAATACATGACTCGCAAACCAGACAAAATCGGGCTATGGAGCACAACAGCTCGCAAGTTCGGTAAATGAGTAGCCAATTCCAGAGTAGGTCCGCTACCAACTGATTGGCCATAAAGAATAATATTCTCCGTATGAGCTCCATATGTCGTTTCAAGACACCGATAAGCAGCTTCTATATCTGCATAAGTATTTTGCTCACTTGGCTGCAAACACAGAGACAAGTAAATTGTGCTATAATATCTTTCAAAGATGGCCAAGAAAGCATTAGCTATTCTCCTACCTTTCCAGAAGATTGTCCATACCCTGAATAATCATACCTGAAGAGAAATACTCCACATAATAAATAGATTGATACTAATATCATATATGAATATCAACAACAAAGCACAAGTATGTCGATAGATAAGTGGCAATCACACTCTTTATCTTTTGATCACAATATTAATATCAGTGTTTCCAATGAATATGAGGGTTATGGCATGCCCATATATGAATACTAACTACTGGATCCAATGAACATATCTTAATCAACATTCTCTAACACATCTCTTTCATTCTCTAGGTTGTTGCATTGAATGTCTGTCCACAAATTACATTGCAAAAACCTTGTCCAGTGAAATTGGAGCCTGATATAATTACAGAATTTCTTTGTCAAATCAAACTAGTCTTAGCTACTATTATCATTTACTGTATGCAAAATTCAATCACTTTCAATATGAATGGTTCCAGATCAGTGATTTGAAGATTGTTTGTTTGTTTGTTGGTTTCTCCAACTGTTGACAAGTTCAGGCCATTTATTAATCCGACTATGAAATAACGTGCTACAGTGGAATCTACAGGAAAGTGAAGAGTGACACAAAAATTACGTCAACCTTGCAATGAAGAAAGGATTCTAAGCACCGAATTCGAAAATTGAAATCAAAGAGATTTGTCAATCAAACATTTTTGCTGCGGAATTCGAGATCAAATTCATCATTCCGGATGGAAATCTCGGCGAAAGAGAAAAAGGTCAAGAATTAATCGAGAGTCGAGTTCGCTCACCCCATGAGATTGACGCAGAGATGTTTGCTGAGCTTGCAGAAGAGTTCGTGCATCTGCCCGAGGTCGGCGGCGTTGCCGTGGGAGTAGAGCACGGTGAGACTCGCGGCGGGGTTCTTCACGTACATGGCGACGATCTCCGTCCGCCGCCGCGTCCGCAGCCGCCAGACCTCCACGTTCTCGAGGAGCGGCACCCCCGTCATCTCCATCCGCCCTGTCGCCTCGTCAGCGACCACCACGCCGTAAGAGGGCGGGCTCGGCGGGAAGAATGCGAACTTAGCCGCCAACGACGACGTGACCCCGCCCATCTCCCGACCCCGGAGGGCAGCAAAGGTCCGACCTTCCCGCTCCTCGCCTCACCAATACCTCTCGGATCGGCGGATTTCGACAGCAAATGGATTCGAAAAAAAGAGATTTTGAGCGCAGTGGTCGACAAGAGCGAAGGCTGCGGGATTGGAATGGAGGGAAAGATCCCGCCTGGTTTACAGATTCGGGGGAGCTCGATCAAGGAAGGAAGAAGGAGCGCAAGGGGCGACAGAGCCAGGGACGCATTTATTTATATTTAAATTGGCTAAAAAAAATAGGGGGGAGTGAATTTTTTAAAAAAAGAAAAAGTAAATAAGTAAAGGAGAAAAAATATGCTTCTGTAATTATTAAACCATTAAGTTATAAATATTTTGCTCCCCGGACAATCATGAAGCAGTCAGGCCGTCCCTTCGGGGTGGTGCAATGGTTAAGACAATAAAAAATTGTTACATAAGATCTAAGGTTGAAATTTAGCGCGTTCGACCATATACTTCTCTCATGTTTTAACCATTTACACTAATGACTAGTAGTCATCCGTGATTTAACTCTTTCGTATTGATCTATGGACAGGTTGGCGGAGACTCTATTTATCTCATTTGGCATGCGATCAGATCAGCGGGGGTACTGAGACCGAGCGTATCGCTTTTTACCACTATAAAGCACGCCTTTTCAGTTTCTTTGATAAAGAATAGAGTTTAATTTTTTTTTTTGAATGGATAAAGAATAGAGTTTAACTGATAGATTATCCGCGTGGATTGAATATTAATAGATGTATATTAGAACTTAGTGCCAAGTTAAAAAAAAAAAACCTCAATATCTTTATTTTATTTGAAAAATGCTCCTCTATCGTGTATCATGTTAATTACATCACTTGATTAATAAAAGTTACATAATATAAAAATAATTATAGTCTAAATATATATATATATATATATTAAAAAAAATATAAAGATTAAATATTTAAAATATTATTTTTTTATGATAAATAATCTTGTCAACTCGTATTATCATAATAGTTAATATTGCCCGCTATCCGTTGTTATCATCTTAATTCATTTGGTTTAACAACTTTCTTTTTCTTAAAAACAACAATTCCCAGTAGAATTATTTTTCATTTAAGCTCTTGAACTTTTTTCCTTTTTACAATCGTAAAAAAAAAAATCCCTAATAATTTATATTTTTATCGATACATATAATCATTAATCTTATTCTTTTACTTAGTAAAAATAATATAGTAACAGTGTTAATGATTGAGGTGTATAATACTATTTTTTTTCCTTCTTATTTTACATATGACATATTAATTAAGTAATATGAAATCATACATAGTTCTATAAATCTTGATTTTAATTTATCAAGAAGTAATAGCAAGCTGTAGCCACTTTTAAAAAGATTTTTAAAAGAAATAATCTAAATAATATATTGTAAGTTTAGTTTCCATATGTTTGAATTATTGTAACCAGCACAATTGTGTTGTCTTTCCTTGGAAAAAAAACCAAAAAAAATGTTGTATATTCATGAAGAAAGATTTTGAGTGATTTCCTGATATTTAAATGGTAATTTGTATATTAAGGAAATTTTTCTGTAGTTTATCCTTTTGTATGCAGTATCTTTTACTAATTTTCATTAAGAAATATCTTAATTGATTCTTTTTTTTTAAAAAAAAATCTATTATATATATGTGACGAGTATATAATTTTGATTTCTTAATCAATATAAAAATATAACAAGTTTTTTATGTTTTTTTTTTCACTTGACAATATTTGTCATCTTTATTAAATCCTTTGATGATTAAAAGCACGTCATGTTAATAATTTTTACCAATTAAAATATTTAAATTGTGTTAAATTTTACTTCTTTTAGTATTTTTTTCAGACAAATTATGAAGTTGTCAAATCAATATAGGTGAGAGGTAGTATTTATCAAAATGTGATATTAAATGTGTTAAATTGGAATATAACATGTGTATCAAAATAATTAAATGAATAAAAAAAATGTGATGGATTTATTAAAAATAAAAATTATCCTTCCCTATCATTATTCAAAATTCTTATATAATTTTACCTTTATGAAGAATCATAAATCCTATCATTCTTTTATTTTTTTTTGACCCCACGGACTGACATAATTATGTGGTAAAAAGATGATTCGTTCGCCCCCAACGCCCCTGCTAATCCGTCCCTAAGCCAACACGGAGGAGGTAAATCACGGGTGACTACTATTCATTAGTGCAAATGGACTAACATAA
>JBBPFQ010000057.1:4740141-4752754 GCA_037974815.1 Kaempferia elegans
TCTCCTTGAGCAAGTTTCCTCCCGGCTTCTCGTCTCTTAGAATGCCGCACACGTCCTTCTCGTCCGCCGGTGTACTCTTCCGCAGCTTCCGCGTCCCTCGGATGCACCGAGCCCGTTGGCTCTCTCCCACACCATCCTTCTCGTTGTGTCTTTTGCTCGACTTCTTGTGATCCTAAGTTCCTGCACACTTAGTCATAAGGTTAAAAAACACATGACCTAACCTCACTAGATTGGTCACATCAAAACTCGCTTAGGGCACCAACATAATCTAACTAAGCGTTGCTTTTAGCTTCTAGTGTTTGTCACACAATTTTTCGCAGCTCTTTCTCTGTAGATGTTATGCATTTATTTTCCTTCAAATAGTTGAAAGTAACCGAGTCATTTTGTTGTATCTTGATTATTTATGTACTGTTGCAATAACTTAGCAAGTGATACCTTTTGTTAAAGAAAAACTGATTATAGTGAAACAGGATCCTAGTGATATGATTTAAAAGCTCAACATTCATCTTTAAGATTATGGTTAATGCTCATCACACTAATCGCAACTTTTGGATCAGTTCTATTACATCGTTTTTCTTGGAGTTCTTATGTTGTTGTCTTACCTTTTACGTAGCTGTTTTTATTCACAAGTTCTATCCTACTGTTTCTTGATGTGCCCGACATCCATTTCTTCAGGTGGAGGCTAAGATTCTAGGAGAAGTTCAAGATTTGCCAAAGGGATTACAAAGAGAGAATAAAATTATTCAAACAATCATGAGGCAACTTTTGTTTGCTTTAGATGGTCTTCATTCGACAGGGATAGTCCACAGAGACATTAAGCCTCAAAATGTGATTTTCTCAGAAGGTGGAAATTGTCATGTCATAGTTCTGCACGGTTGAATTTATCTGTTTGTAGATGGCTTCCAATCAACAATAACTATAATTACAGGGACTCGAACCTTCAAAATTATCGATCTGGGAGCTGCAACAGATTTGCGAGTTGGTATAAACTATATTCCCAAGGAGTTTCTGCTCGACCCACGGTAGAATCAGAAATTTGTTTATATGTATATGATCTTGCATATTTCTGTTCTATTATATTTTTGATATCTTTATCCAAAGGAGTTTATTCATAGTAGTTCTAAAACATTATAATTGTTGTTGTTGTTAGGTATGCTGCTCCTGAGCAGTATATCATGAGTACACAGACACCCTCTGCACCTTCTGCACCAGTGGCTACTGCATTGTCCCCTGTTCTGTGGCAGGTTCATAGATATGCACATTTTATTATTCATTTATGTGCCAAAAGGATGATGCAGTTATATATTCATTTGTTTTTACCAGAAAATTAAGTAAATCTTTACTCTTTTGGCGTTTTTGTTCTCAACAGCTGAACTTACCTGACAGATTTGACATTTACAGCTTGGGCCTTATTTTCCTTCAAATGGTATGTTCTTAAAGTCTCAAGAAATGCCTGTCTTACCAGAATGTGCTATAGTCGATCCCCAGAAATGGACACACATAATCATTCACTATATATGTGAATTGTAGGCTAATAGAGAAGTTTTATAAAATTAGATCCCTGTAAGCCTCTGATTAGGGAGATTCTAGACAATGAGTTGTGAGTTTAGGTTTAACGGGACATCAAACCTAAGTGAGGGAGATCGTGACGCCCCAATTTAGTCTTATAGGTGAGCTGCGAGCTAGTAAAGGAGCTTTATAAGATTAGACGAGGTTAGCTACTATCAAGTTAGGCCTAAGCATTTTAACTTCTTGATATATATTCTATTTGTCAATCACCACAAATATTGCCTTCAGTAATGTAGAAGAATGAGGCTTATTGCTGCTTCTTTGTTCAGGCATTTCCGTCGCTACGGTCGGACAACAGCCTTGTACAATTTAACCGTCAGCTGAAGCGCTGCAACTATGACTTGAGTGCCTGGAGAAATCTAGTGGAGCCCCGTGCCAGTCCAGATCTCCGAAAGGGATTTGAACTGCTAGATTTAGATGGAGGCATTGGCTGGGAGCTTCTCACTTCCATGGTTCGGTATAAAGCGCGCCAAAGAACCAGCGCAAAGGCTGCACTAGCTCATCCATTTTTTAAACGCGAAGGCCTGCTCGGTCTGTCCATTATAGAAAATTTAAGGCTTCAACAATACCGCGCGACGCAAAAGGACTACAGTGAAGCTGCCAATTGGATTGTTAAGCTTATGGCAAAGTCAGGGACAGCATCAGAAGGCGGCTTCACAGAAGCACAACTCCAGGAACTGAGAGTAAGTAGCCTTAACATTTCTTGCACCAATAGTCATACAAAAAAGGACTAGCTTATCGCAGTTTACAATGCTTGCATTGTTTCTTCTGCCAAATTCTCATCTAGAATGCAATGCAAATAACAGGAAATCAAGCCGAAGAAGGGCAGTTCGCAGCAGCGTAACTTGCTCGCTTCCATCCTCCGCGTGCAGAGGAAGTTAATTAAAACCCTAAACGAGAGCATGGACGATCTTAACAGACGGAGGAAAAGTATTTGGTGGAGTCGATGGATCCCCCGGGAGGAGTAAGAAAAGCTAAGTAAATCCATAGATCCAGGGAATTACTCCCTTGTAATGTAAAGGAATACGTGTATATATGGCCTCACTACTCAGCATATAAGAACAAGTTCCTATTCGCCCTTTTGAATCACTTGTGATCAGCAGCTCCCCTAGTTGTATCTTCTTTTTAGTGGCTGTTCATTAGAATAATACGGAATAAAAGGTAAGATCTTTCATCTTTTTGATTTCGTACATTCAAAATAATACAGAATAAAAGATGCATGAAAGTTTTTGTGACCCACTCCAGCACAAATCTAAGATGAATTTGAATGTTTTGAAATAGCAGAGGTAGTTAAGTTAGCCTTTCTGATGCACAGCAACAACATGGAGATCCATTTCCTTCAGCATGACGGAACGCCCACATGAGTCACACGGCGCTGTCCGCGACCCACAGATACTCTCGTGTTCGGAGAGCCCTCTGAAACGATCCCGAGCATCAGCCGCTGCAGCACCAGCTTGGACCATATCTCCGCAGAAGCGGCAAGTTATTAAACGAAGCGGGCACATCAAGGATTGGTGTTCGACCTGTCACATAAGAGAATGAAGGTATCGTAAACCAGAATGAATTTTCTCCCTCGGCATATACATATATACAAAAAGTGTAAAGAGGCATCAAAGGAACAATCTACTGAATTAGTAATAGTTTTTATGGAGAAACCTTGATGCACGGAAAATAAAATGTCATAAAAGTACTAAGAGTTCGTAGTTGAAACAAAAACAACAAATCAAATTCTGTGCAGTACAGATGATTTAGAGATCCAACAAAACTACATATCGTCGAATTAAGCTCGGTCATACCATTAACACCCCTCACATTTTTTTTTTTACTCTGACTGATAAACCTAGTTTCTCTCTTTTATTATTTATATAGTTATACCAAATTGCTTGTGTGAGGCCACAGAATATATCCATATTGTGCCATTTAAATCTGAACATCAAGTGGTTTTACACCCAGGAAAAGGAAGCTTTGCAAAAAAGTAATTGATGGTACACACTGAACAAAAGGTTTGTCAATAATTTCTACATGGAGTAGGTAATTGAATTTAGTGGCTCACATCCAAAAATGTAAAGGTGGGAATCTATAAGATTAATATGCAAAGATTGAGAGATCATGTATCTAGACCATTGAATAAACCTTAATATCCTGACTAATTACAGGAAATATCTATTTCATAGAAGAGTAAGATTATGTAAAGTAATAAAATCAAATAGTTGTTGCACAACTTGTTATAAAAGAAATCCAGAACCAAGGTTGGCAACTGCATAGAGCCTAATAGCACACAAGAAATAAACATGGAATAAGTAGCATACCATTTGTTCCGTCTCTAGTATCACTCCGCACGGGCAATGAAGTGGTTCATGAAACACCCTCATGTGCTTCTCCAACTTTCCTTGCTGAAAGGCTTGTCCACATTTATCACAATGTACATGGTTTGCCACTTCCTCCTTTCGAAGAACAACTCCACAACCATTATATTGACAAAGAACATTGTGTCGAATGCAATAGGCTTCATGGAGTAAAATGGTGCGGCTGGATATATAATGTTTGCAATTTTGGCATTCTACGGATTCCACATCAACTTGTGATGGCACAGTAGCATGTTCCCCGACCTTTTGCTTAAGGTTGTCTCTATAAGCCACAGAGATTTTATACCTTGTAACACCTTCAAAACCAAAGACACCAATGCTATAGGTACCAGCAATCAGATTCAGATCCTTTGGCCTTATTATCAGAGCCTTGGAACCCATCTCATGAGATGACCATTCATGGCGATGCTGGGTCGGAAATATCATTGGATGCCTTGATACATAAATATTGGTATCTCCATTACCATCTGCATCGAGCTTTATTTCAATATTGATCTGACCCGATGCAATTTTATCACTCATAGCATCCTCAACATTGAACTTATAGTAATTACACTCCCCCTTTTCAACAATTCCTTCTTCAATCTTTCCCATGACAATTGGTGCTAGAACACGCTCTTTCCCTATATCGTTGGAAGCAGAGTCAGGTCCTTCTACGTCAACTTCAATATCAGTTTCTAGAACAGAGACACTGGAAGCAGGTTTTAGCTCCAGAACCCTCAACTTGTAGTTTAGTTCTCCATAACTGACAGTAATAATGTCACCTTCAGACAAAGTTGCATGTCTACGGAGAGTTGTCTCGAGCACGGCCTTATGGTTGGGAATATCAGAAAAACCCATCCCTTCTGGTTGTAATTTTGCATATGTTCCTTTAGGTAAGCTAACATATCGCACCTCAATAAGAGGAACATCTAGACAGACACCAGAGAATAAATTGTCCCATACGTGGGGAGGTAGTTCCACTGAACCATCTCTTGCAGTAAACTCTAAAACTCCTGAATGAGTTACTCGGAGTCCACTCTGGACATTACCATCAGAGTCTGATGGAACTGATTCATTAACCATTGATAGCCTAAAATGCATGGGGCCTTTATCCAGGGCACCTTGATCAGACAATTCTTGAAAGCAAGAAGGTGGAAGTTTGATTTTGTCTCCAAAGCCATCAAAAGATACAGCTTCAAAAGTTCGGGAAAATACAATTCCATTCCCGAGAAGCATGCTTTCGTCCTTTTGCCGCTCTGCCTGCAAGAGCAATTCAGTTGTATGCTGGTTCAAGTTATTCAAATAGGCAGACAAAGAAGTAAAAGCATTGTTGACAAAATTTCAAATATTACTTCAAAAAATGCATCATTCCACTTAGCATCACCGAGAACAAAGTTAGTTTTCTTTCTTGCAGATTATAATGCTACACATAACTAAATTTGATTTTAAACCCCAAAAAATCGCAGTTTTTGATTATTTGGGATGCAGATACACATGTCATTTGTTAAAAGGGATGCTTAACCTAACCAACGTACAGTCTCCTGAAACTAACCAAATTTCATAAAGCAAGCCAAGAAATATGTAACTGTTACCAAATCGAAGAAGAAGAAAAAAAAAAGTTCCTTTTTTTACCTACTCGCCTGAATCGCAATTGATAGCCCGGCAGAATGAAAGGATAAAGAAATACACAGAATAAAGAGGAGGAGAAAGAAGAGAATGTAAGACCTCGAGTTGGGCGCGAGCGGCGTCGAGGCGCTTGGCCCTCTGGGCGGTTTCGATGGCTTCGCGTTGGCGGGCGGCCTCAGCCTTGGCCCGCTGCTCTCGGTCTAACTTGGCCTTGGCTCTAGCCTTGCGCTCCCTCTGCTCCCTTTCCAACTTCTCCCGAGCCACACGCAGCTCAAAATCCATGTCGATCGGAATGGATAAATCGGATCGAGGCACTCCTGCGCAGCGATTCCCCTTTCTTCCTCTTCCAAAAAGTCCCGGATCGATGAAACAACAGGAACCCGGCGGCGATAGATAAAGATGCGAAGATCTCCTCCTTTCTCGGAAGTCGGATTTCTGCAGACGCCGGCGACGCAGCGTGCGTTTTGGTGGGATTATAATCGGCGAGTCGTCCGATTTCTTGTAAAAGAAGGCATAACGGAGCAGGCACGTGCATACGTACGCACGCGCGTAGCATCGAGATGGTTCCGCAGTTTTTCTCGCACGTCGTTAGTAATTTTTTATATTTGTATGTTTTTTTATTTAAAAAAATGTTTTTATTACTTTAAATAATTATAAAATATTAAAAGAATACTTATCCTAATTTTATTAAAACTTACAATAATTTTAATTAAGATTACTATATATTATATAAATTACTCTAAATATTTTAAATCAAATTCATTATAATATTAATAAAAATTAAGTGGATAAAATTATGAAATATAAATATTTTAAAATTATTATTCTTAAAATTACTTTTTTTATACTTCATTTTAAGTTTTAACTGCTCCGCCTTTATATAAAGTAATATAAAAATGCAGAAATGTAAATGAAATATTATTTTTAATAATTGCCTATTTAAAGTCGTATCAATGTTGAATTCCCCAAGTATATTGGGCTTAAAGGTAACAATGGGCCTGTGGACCGGGCTCAGGCTTCCTTTCGAATAATTCTTTTTGTTTTTTCCCCAAATTATAAATTAACAACTCCCAAAAATAATATTGTTTTTCTCCAAAAATTAAATTCGATCTTCATATTTATTTCCGATCTTATCCACATGATACACATGCGATATTGTGCTCGTCCATATCCTTGCGACTCATCATTCTTGCATTTTCCACCCTAAAGTTTTGTCAATTTAATTCCATATAATTTCCTGAACCATCAACCACATTCAACTCTTGGCAACCAAAATTCTTAAATTCCATTTGCCGACTGATCAACCTTATCCAACTATTTTGAAGATCGAATGGGATGATGACACCAGCTATCCTCTCAACCATATTTTTTTATTCAATCAAATAAATCAGAAATGAGCATGTGGTGAAAATAACAAATTTATGAAGCATTTGGATAATATCAAAGAACTTGTCAATTTACAGTTGATCATCTATCAGAACACTGAGTAGGTAGAGCGCCATGATTAAGCAGTAATCCAAGGTTGGCGTGAATGATTCAGTTTCACCAATTTGGAAAAGAAAACGTTTATGTTTTTTTTTTTTTTGGAAAAGAGCTCCTTTGTAGTTGTCGGCTAGTGAACATAAGCGGTTTAGAGATTTGCAGGTCATCAAAACCTTCGCCGCTATTATTTGTAGGGTTCATTTACTCTGAGAAAAGTAGTGGACGAAGAGACGCAAAGATTGATGGCTGCTTGCTTGTTTGCCTTTGTATAAATTGGGAACCGTGACATTTCAGTATTTTACCGGCAGATTACAGGAGTTTCTCGTTAAAAATCGGATCTTGTTGAGCCAGTTTGGAATTTCAGAACTTGCTCCAGTAGGATAATACGGAAAGGTGTGAGCTTTTTCTACCTCTCTGGTTCGCGGCTGCTATAAGAAATAGAAGGAGACGAGCGACTTAGAATACTTGATGATTTCTTCAGAGTTTGCTGAAGCAGCTTCTTTTCCTGCCTCCTTCTATGGCACCTGCACATATGCAGCTGGGATTGCTGGTAAGGTTTCTCCTTAACGAAACAATGGCTTCTAGGGTTTATAGAAACATGAAAAGTAAAAGAATGATTTTTTTGGGGAATTCTTATGTCTGTGATCTTACTCGATTTCATGTTTTTACTATGTAAGTTTTGGAAAGGATTCTGTTTGGAGTTCATGCGTTCTCCTTACCTTGTCGTATGATTTGGGGATTCTTCCAATCGCAGACTAAAGTGAGAAAATAACAACTTCCTTTGATCTGTATGCAGGCAATGTCTTCGCCTTTGTCTTGTTTGTCTCGCCCATGTAAGTTCACTTCATCAATTTTGCTGTTCCTTGTTTGGATCTGTGGCGCCAAACGCTTGATTAATTGCTTGAACTTGTTCAGGCCAACATTTCGACGAATTGTGCGGAACAAGTCGACCGAGCAGTTCTCGGGGCTGCCCTACATATATTCCCTCTTGAATTGCTTGATCTGTATGTGGTATGGCCTTCCTTGTGTATCTTATGGAGTGATTTTAGTGGTCACTGTCAACTGCATTGGTGCTGTTTTCCAATTTGTGTATGTAGTCCTCTTCATTCTCCATGTAGATGACTCAAAAAAGGTGTGTGATTGATTTCCTCAAGTTGTTTTCAGCAATCGATCGCAATATTCGCTTCATTTCTTCTGATAATTGCTCTGTTTTCAGCTGAGGATGTCTGCACTGCTTTTAAGTGTGTTTGGTGTTTTTGCCCTCATTGCTTATGCGAGCCTCGAGCTGTTTGACCACCCGACACGACAAGCATTTGTTGGATATCTAAGTGTTGCTTCACTCATCTCCATGTTCGCTTCTCCATTGCTTATCATTGTAGGTCTTCTTGTTATTCTTAGCAGATCTCTGATTAGTTCTCGAGGTCGACAATTTTGATTTGCCATTGTTCTTTCTTTTTTTAACTTGATAGAATTTGGTGATCAAGACGAAGAGCGTTGAGTTCATGCCATTCTATCTTTCACTCGCAACCTTCTTGATGAGCATCTCATTCTTTGTGTATGGGATGCTATTGCATGACTTCTTCATATATGTAAGTCTTCTGAAATCATGGAATCCACTGGCTGGCTTAGACATACTGTTGTGTTTATTCAAAAAAGTTCTTGAATACATATTTCAGATTCCGAACGGGATTGGCACTGTCCTAGGAATTGTACAGTTGTCGCTGTATGCCTACTACAGCAGAAAATCTATAGCAGCATCTGGCTTGCCGTTGCTGGCTTCGTACTAAGGTTAAGTCTCGACGAGGTTAAATATAAAATACATGTTATTTCCATGCATTTCTTTGTTGATGATTGCTGTCTATGCTTTCTATATGCGAGTATAAGCAAAATTAAATCATCTGTATCAAGCACAATCACTTGTATTGGCATGCTGAAATTATTTAGTCCAATCATGAATCATTTTGTATCATCTTCCTTGGCTTTCCTCTATTCTCATCTTTGTCTTGAGCATTTGTTAGACAGAATAAAGTTGCATTTCGGCAGGATCCATCCATTGTAATATTCATGCTAAATGCTTTGAGAAACAAAAATAGTCGGTAAGTGAACAAATAATTTTGTGTGTGCTCAGCTTCTGGGGATTCCTAGTTCTATCTATGAGATAGAAACTATTATAGTACTAAAACAGCAACTCTAGGTGTTTCCAAACAAATAGGTAATATTTAAAGAGCACAAAACCGAAAATAGAAAGATATTTATCTTGTTATTAACCACTATTAGACTTCTCTTACCAATATTAGACAAGCCTACAGGTCGACTGGCTCAGTTAGCCTAGGCGAGCAAGGTAGATCGGTAACACTGGACTTTGGCAGATCGTGCAAACTAGGCAAGTCATACAAAAAATAACATTTCATATGAATCAAATACAAAGATACTTATTCCATATAAACTTGTGAATTTCTATTTCTCCATAGGAATAACTATTTCATCCCATTTCTATCCTATCCTACTTGATCAACTGTTTGTTGGCCCAAAACAGAGTCCTCAGTTACATAAATCAATTTGTTGTATAGGTGCTCGCTATGACGTGAACGGAGAACAAAAAAAACAATTTGTTGCTTCAATATTGACAATATTTAAATGGATGCCAGGGTTAGGAATGGTCTCCTTACTAGTTTATTCCTTCAATCAGCCTTAAGCTCATCATATGCAGTGTAAATTAGCCACTCGATTGGATGTTTAGATTCTGACAATTTCTTCATGGTCTTTATGAAGCAAGTTAGATGGCATCTTCTTGCTCGATAAAGACTACTCAAGCAAGATGAGGTTGATACCAGTGTTCTGAGAAAAAATGATAACAGTGAAAGGATTACTCGACTAGATTGAATATCAACAAATACATGATAATCTACAGGAAAGAGGTATGAAACAGGTCAGGACGGATTCTATGAGATATGATGTGTGTGTGTGCTAACAACACCTTCTGATCAAACAAAATAAAGAAAAACTAACTTAAAGAGATGGTGATGTTTGCATCATAAAGTTGGATGTGTAATTCTGGCCAACTCTGTTTCTAAACTGGTGCATGCCTGCAATTTGATCTTGACCTCATTTTGTGCTGTCCACTTCACTTCCTCCCTTCTTCTTCTTGCAATTAATGCCTGCACCACTTACTCTGTCTCCACTGTATTCCATTTCACATGTTTATATATTTTATAAGCAAAATTGCGTATCATTCCAAACTTGTTTTTCATTTGCAGAGTAGGCTACCACTCCAAGCTTCGTTTTAGCATTCATGACCTCAAATTCTGTATTTCTGATCTCTTGTTAGAAAAGTTGCAAGGTTGATGATGTAGATATCTGTGTTTGTGGCTGTTCTATAATCTGAAGAGGCAACGAAGGCAGTAACATGGTGTTCATAGAAGGAAAAAAGAAACCTTATAAATATATATCCACAAAGAAAGGTTGTTGAGATTACGTTAGGTATTATTTAGGTCAGATTGCCATCTGTATATAACTTGCATTCTAAAAGAGGGGGGAAAAAATGTAGTTCCACATCTCAAACTTCTTTTAAAATATAAAGTTATTTAAAGTAATATTTTCTTAATCAGTTATAGCATGATTTAAGAGATATGGTGAGTGTTTTTGTATGGATTCTATGGTGAATGTTTTTGTATGGATTCTATATAGGTAATAATTAAATCTTAAGAAAGTGATTATGCACTATGGAATTAGTGATGACTGTTAGTCAATAGATCATCATTTCGATTCATTCTCAACCAAACAAATTCTTCAAGAATGACATTAAAAGTTTAAATTTTTAGTCAAACACACTATACATTGTGGAAGCTACAATTGAAGCAAATAGTTGGGGTCGACTTTTAATTTCAAGCTGATATAAAATGTTTTATTAGGTGACTAATCTCGATTGTACAAAAGTGTGCTAGGGTATATCTGTATTTAGATGAGGGCCAATGATACTAGGTCACCAATATAAGAATTAACTAGTCTTTTATTAAAGTTTTTATTTTAAAATTTTAATTCATAAAAAAGAATAAATTTGTTTAAAAAAATATAAAACAACATAAATATTTTTTTGGTAAAAATTTAAAATGCACCATTTATTTTTAATAAAAATAATATCAAAGGCAATACTCCATCCTAATTTGTTTATGTCAAAAATATTATATTGTTGTTAGACTAGTTATGTAGCTTTTGGTAAAAATGCTTCGTTGATTGATCAAAATTATTATAATTGTTAATATTTATTTAAGAATTTGGACTTTTAATAATCAACTCTTAATTGATTTGGTAAAATTTAAAATTAAGTTATGTTGATGTCCATTTTACTTATTACATTGAAAATAATTTTAAAATTTATTAGTAATTTTAAGACTTATTATTAATTTTAAGACTTATTATTGATTTTAACTTTTTTTTTCCTTTCATGATGTTAATATCTTTGTATTTTTTTTTAAACAAAATTTACTTTTACTTACTACTTATGAATTTAGAATATTATAGATGTAGTTTTATTTGAAAATCTAATTTTTAAAAAATTTATGTTATTTAATTATTTACATTTAAAATATAAATCATACTATTATTAATAATGTTGTTTAATTATTTAACAGTAAATATTTATTTTATAAAATTTATGCGTATTCATGTATTATATTATAATGATATATTGTGATTAAAATTGCACAGATGTTATTCAAAAATTAATTTTTAAAATTGCTTCAATACTAATTAAAATTACTAAAATATCGATTAAAGTATTTCAATATTAGTTAAAACTAGCAATATTGTTTTAACAATTTTGATCAGTATGTAATATTTTAATTAAAATTAGTTTATGTTCTACTCAGATAATAGGATCGAAATCAAATTAACTTGGTAACAAATCGAGCTGATATAATCAATTAATTCAATCGGTTATTAAATTAACTAAATTTTTTTGTTGTCGTTAAACTCCTAAACACACGATGTTGCTGTCTAATTTATTAGTCGAGTTGTGTAGTTTTTTTTATTATTAATATCAATTTACTTTAATTGATTTAACTCAATTCAAAATTTTAAAATTAAGGTCAAATCGAATAAATTGAAATAATTGAGATTAATTTTTTTTTTAAAGAATATAATTCTAAATTAACTAGACTGAACTCTCAGAATTTCAATTTAGTCTAGATTTTACTCACTTCTAAGTGGAATTGTGCGAAGACTTTCCTTAGGAATAATGCAATGGTTTTATAAACATATAAGGATTAAATTATAATTTGGATCAATTAACTAATAGATTGATAAATTATTCACTATAAGTACTTTTTGATTTACTCAAATGGTAATCGAAAATTTTTATGGAGTCAAATTAGATAATATCACATATTACGACATCTCTAATAGTTAAATATCTAAATAAATTTTTTTAGTTCACAATATGACACATCAATATCACGTAAAAATTAAAAATCTTACTATTCTCTTCACAATTAAAAAAATCTCCATACAACCTTTTTCAAGCCCTACATTACAAATCACATATCTATATTTATTTTTTATTTAATATTTTTATTAATTATGAAGTCTAA
>JBBPFQ010000057.1:4813355-4824975 GCA_037974815.1 Kaempferia elegans
ATTTCATCCAAGAATAGTTGAATAAAAGGGCTTCTTACTTATCAAGTAGTTGAATTGGTACCTCAACTGGCCAATTGGTTGTTGTGCCATGCAATGTTGGGTGAGTAAAAATAACATTATATATAACTCTCACTTGCATATCTTAAGAAATTGTTGGATTGCATGCACTAATTATATCTCTTTGTGTAGTTTTCACTAGATTTTGACTATCATTGATGTTGAAAAGGAGATTGTTTATTTGTTGGATCCACTTAGTCACAACAATCGTGATGAAGATTGGAAATATGTTATCAACATGTAAGTTTTTTAGTTTCTTATTGTACCTTTATTGAAACATGGATTTATTTTGATGTGGAAATACAATAAACTCTTATATGCATGAAACACCTTGAAAATGTGTAATGTGGAGGCTAGAAGGAAAGGAAAAAAAACAACCTACATGGAAAGTTGTGAAGGTATGTCCCTGTGATTAGCAAATATTTCACTATCCTCTTCTAAAGATATTTAATATTCTTTCCTAACATAGACTCCTCGACAACCCGATGCAGAGCAATGTGGTTTTTATATCATGCGGTATATGAAAGATATAATTGAAAATTTTCGATTAGGCCACAAGGATTCATTTTCTAGCAATGGTAAGGTTTTCCCTACTGTGTTGAATTTTGTTTAAACAAAGTGATTAACAGTTAACTATATCTCAATTTAAACTCTTTGTTATTGAAATTTTTTATATAATGTTAGTCATGGTTGTTCTATTTATCCTAATCTTCTAATTTTGTTGTTCTAATTTGTATATTTTACCATTCTGATACTAGTTGATGAAACTCTTTATCTTGATTTCATTTGGTTTTACTAATATATTATTTATGTGTATTTATAGTTTACAAATGTCAAGTACTCTACCATTGAAATTGATAAAGTGCGGTTCGAGTGGGCTGAATGCATGCTAGATTACATTTGAGGTTTTGAGAGGTATTTGAATTTTGATAGCTTTATAGTTTGAATTTGAATTTTAATATTCTAGTACGGTTCTGATTTGTATAGTTGAAGTTAAATATGCTAGTTGTATTTTTGAAAGGTTTGTTTTTTTGGTTTAATACATCTAGTTGTTTAATACATCTACCGTTAACATTAGCAATTTCATTATTCATGCTAGTTAAATTGTTGTAATCAGTGGTTTTTCCTGTTGCAACATTATCACCCTTCAGTTTTTCCTGTTACAAAAGTTAAAGATTATATTTTCATGTAGTTGTATATAGTCTCATTACATCTTAACAGTATTTTCATTTGTTAATAGTATTGAGATTAGCTCATCGGATGTATTGGACCCAGAGCATTTATATATTTTCATAATTAATCATTGATGATGGTTTGTTTTCCTTTGAGTAGATCAGCGCATTATGTCTCTGGGTATGCTAGTTGTATTTTTTAAAGGTTTGTTGTTTTGGTTTAATATGCTAGTTGTTTATAGTTTTGC
This sequence comes from Kaempferia elegans, assembly GCA_037974815.1. NCBI lineage: Eukaryota > Viridiplantae > Streptophyta > Magnoliopsida > Zingiberales > Zingiberaceae > Kaempferia > Kaempferia elegans. The sequence goes on from JBBPFQ010000057.1 coordinate 4,814,833, forward strand.
ATAGTATTTTGAAAGCTAGTTGTATTTGTAAGGCTTTGGTGTTTTGGTTTAATATGCTAGTAGTTTGTAATATGCTAGTATTTTGAAAGCTTTGTTATCTTGGATGGAAACTAGGTTGTTGTTCTGCCCCTTAGTTGTTTTCTCTTAATGAAATCTATGTAGTTTTGGTTAGCTATTCTAGTTCTATTTTGAAATATTTTGGTTATGTCTTGTTAAGATTGCTTGTTCAGATTTTAAGAAATATACTTTTATTTTGTCTCAGCCGTTACGTGGGACGGATCGATGGCTAGCTCAGTGGATTTGGAATGCATGCATTTGGATTGTAGTCAGTGGATTTGGAATGTAGTCAGTACTGAATTTTGAGCTCATAACTTATCATACTTGAAGTAATGTATTTTGACTAGCTTGATGCATTTCAGACTTTAAATTATAAGAACATAAATGACTTAATGTTTATTTTTTAACAAACTTTATGTTGTAAGAAGAATCTATATTGACTACATGATATTTATGCAGTTTAAATTTTTTTGTAAGAAGATTATATATTTTACTTGTTTTAAATACATCTGTTTAATATAAATCGTGTAAGAAGATAATAAAATGTGTTATTACAGTAGGTTGAAATCGGTGTCATTAAGTGATAATGCATCGGGTTTTCACAGCTGCGGAAACTAGTGTCATTATCTGATATTAAATAGGTGTTCCACCGCTGCTGAACCGGTGTCGTTATAGTTACATCGGTTTTTCACCGCTGCTGAAACTGGTGTATTTGACTGATATTACATCGGTCTTTCCCCGTTGTTAGAACCGGTGTCATTTAAGTGATATTACACTTATTAATATCCTATTCGAAAACCAATGTCATTAATTGATACTACACGTGGTAAAGACCGATGTCTAAAATGACATACCTTTTACAACGCATTCATAGACATCGGTCGATTTTTTCATAAACACCGGTGGAAAACCGATGCCTATGAGTGTTTTTCTATAGTGAAGCTTTTGAAATTAGTGTTCAAGCTTCGCTTGGTTTATTTTTGATGAGCTTGAGCTTGGTTTATTTATATGTTATAGAGCTTTCAATTCAAGTTTGGCTTGAGCTTTATTCATTAATTTGGATATTATCGAGTTTTCAATTCAAACTTGTTTGATTGTTTGAAATTTTTATTTGTTTGATTGATTATTGAGCATGTAAATTTAAACTTATTTGTTTATTTTTTTAAAAAAATATATTTATTTAACATATTAATAAAAGTTTTATTAATGAACATAATTCACGAACATTGTTCACGAACCTTAACAAGCCGAACACACGAACATTGTTCACGAACATGATCAATTAAGTTTGTTTATTTAATCGATTTTGTGTATGTTGAACGAACATAAACAAGCTCTTACCGAACCGAACACTAAACTTGTTCATGAACATTTAGTTCATTTACAACCCCATCACTCCGCTCAACTTAAAGTCTATACAGAGTATCTTCCATTATCACATATGCAGGAAGACCTACAAACTATCTTTCCTACACTTAAAATCCAACTTGTTAACTTATAATTACCAACTTAAACACATTGATCAAACATTAAAACAACATGATTATTGCTAATTACAGGGGAGAAGCCAACAAAATATGATTCAGTTTACTAGTTCAACAAGTAACAATCATGTTAGAAATATAGGATTGACACATCGTATAGACATCCACAAAATGATAACCAAACAAAAGTAACAGCAAAAAATACTATTTTAGGCAGAGGAACAGAATGGGACTTCCAAGCAAATTGGATAGGAAAATTTCGGGAGCAAATTTTACCAAACTACTCCAAAGTTTACGATAAGAGCTTCAATGTTCAAGTTGGTCCTTCAGCTTGGAGGTAGTAATGCAGTGGAAGTAATTCCATCCTATGAATAGTGAAGTTTACATAGAATGAGGAAGGTCATAATTTACAAGCAAACTTAGCAAACTTGAATTTGTTGGAGTCAAATTCGAACTATACTTGATAGAATATTGCCCAATAGAAGTAGGTCATAGCAAGGGTTTTAGAATTGAGAGGTTAGAGAGAGTTAAAGATCTATATCAATGTAAGTATTTTCGTTAAAGTTGCATACTAGATGCTTTTAGCAGGAGTTCCTGTCCAAAGAACAAACCTTATATCCAAATTGGAGTAGCCTATCAGACATTTCAACACTTAGCTTGTGTTCCTTGGCTAGTAAAACTACTAAATGTTGCCATGAACACTGAAACTCGGCTAACAATGAGAACCTAAATGTTAAGTGTATGAGAAGTGAATGAGGATTGCCTCAAGGTATTCTTGGAAAATTGTGATGTAGCCAAGGGGTTTCAAAGCTCCATCTAACAACTGGCAATCTTGGATTATAACTATTTGAGCAACTGATTAGGATCTCCTTCACTGGCAATCTCAAACTAAAACCTTAACAATTCCTAAATCAATCAGAACAAATCAAGTTCAACAACAAAACACGGCTGATTTATATTGCCAACCTCATAGAGGAAACAAAGTGATACAGAGAGGCAGAGGTACCAAGAAATGCCAGCCATAACAAGAGAAGGAAGCAAATGAAGAGATATGCCATTTATTGTACTCGAAATTTTATGCAGACAATATTTCTACCATGCTACATCTATATCCATTGGTGAATGAGAAAGAGGGCATGTTATGTTGTAAAAAGGGCTGTTTGATCCTACTTCTCAAAAATAAACAATTACAGCAAGCCAGTTCTGAATTTCAATAACTAGCATACTACAAGATACAGTGCTACTACAGAGAATACCTTCCAAAACTTCCACTACCTCCGATGCTATCTTCCAAATTTCATATGCCCCGAGTAATACACATGGCAAATAGACATAATACAGAAGGAGCAGAAGCTATCACCATCACCGCGCAATTAATGGGAAGCAGACAAACACAAGGTGGATTGATATGCAGTGAAAGTGTTAATTAAGTGGAACTGCAGTGAATTACTTGTTTCTATGTTGCATCATCGGTATAGTTAGCAATGTGGTTTTATTGTGCATGAAGATGGGTGTCTAAATCTACGTACAGGAGATTTGGATGGTTAAGTAGTTTCAATAACTGGCTTTTGCTGTAACTGATCAACTGAAAAGTATATATCTGGTTAATTTACAAGTAATGAAGTATTCACAATCAGGAAGCTATTTAATGTTCTTCTTTCTTATCAAGAGCAGGGAATTCTCTTGATACAAACCAGCCAATTACGTAATCATAGGGCACTAGGTCACAAAACTCGGAAACATCGATTATGTTAGGACGCTGAGATCCTAGGCAGCAATTTTACTTCAGAAAATCCTTGGAAACGATCCCAAATTCAAGAACAAAAACATCCTAACATATCTAACTTAACATATCTAACTTACATCCGTCAACTGCACAGATGGACAACAATAGTGATACATGGTCGCCAATTGCACTAGTGAAGGTTCTCTCTTTTTCTCTCAAATTTGATTGGCTGACTATTTATCCAAAAAGCTAAGTTGTTAGGAAAGAGGGAAAGAGAGAAAGAGACTAATATATACATTGATATCCTTATTACTCTCCATCTCTTTCTCCAATTCTAATTCCCTCTTTTCGGCCACTCGTCACTTTTGAGGGCATTTTTACTCAACTTTGGTTGGCTATTACTTATCTTATTATTAAGCCAAACCAGCTGATTAAATTGACAAATATTCATTTATGAATCTCAGAGTAGCACAATCGAAATCTGACTAAAGACAACCTCAACAGATTGCCTACACTCCAGATTCTGCGAACCACCATATTGTCAATTGAGGCATTCTCTATCCACCAAGTTTTCAGATTCAAATATCAAAGGCAACCACGTAAAGGAACACCTGTATAAAGGTTGGCTACTGTACGTCTATGTTTGAACAACACTCGTTGAATCTGACCCTGAAGCCATCAAATTATACCCAAAACAGCACTAACATTAAGTTGCACCAAAATTCTATAACAATATGGGTTTTGTCTTTGAAATGGTGAGCCTAGAATTAATCACTAGATTGTCACTTTAAACTGAATATCAAGATTAGAATTTTTGAATGTAGAGAGAAGCTAAAGGACTAATGTGAAATATCAATGAACTAATGAAATTCTAAATTCCACCCTCCCAAAAAACAAAGGACATTAAAACCACCTCCAAAACAATACTAGATATAAAAAAACACCTCAAAAAATGTAATACAAAAAAGAAGTAAATGCTAGTTATGAAGTATCCTTGACATTTTATATACAATAAATGCTTATTAATTAACAAATTAAAAAGGCCATTATTTTCTAAAGTTCCTACAGAGAAACAGCAAGACATGCTAATGTCAATGCATGAATAGATGTTAATTTGCTGTTAGCATTCTTGAAACCAAAGATCTTTGAAGAAGTAATAAATGTGATATATGGTTATTGCTAGTGCAAATGTGGTCCACTTTACATTTGGTATGTGGCTGTGCCAGTGCAAATGTGGTCCATGCTTACATTGGCAATATTTACATTAAAGATGTCTGATATCAGGTACCAAAAAATACAAGTCTACATCTGTTACATGAGAATATAAAATAATCAACATAAGAAATTAACATAAATAAAATTAGCATCAAACTACGAAGTCATGTTAGTGTCATCTATATGTGTCAGCCACTTGGATATTATCCCTACATTAGCTATGTATAAATCTGTATCAAATCATTCTTCACCAATCCTTCTTCAGTAATATCCGGTTTAATTAAATCACTCTTCATTAAACCAACAAAACTTACATCTACCACTTAAAATTAACTTAATCATGCTAATCAAATCTCAGTTCAACTTATAATAGTATATATATGTTGATAAGGAATAGAAACATTACATTTCTCATTTATCTATTTGGAAAAAATAATTTAATTGAACCGATATTAACATGGATATATGACTTAGACGTTAATAAGTTAGGAACTGATGTAGATTGTATAATCCTTATGCGTCGGTAATTGGATACAAAGCAGTCCCACATAACATCAGCCTATGTGGCAGCATAGAAGCTTATTAAGAGGATTTCAATAACAATGTTTTATATCATAATCAGAAAGGCATACATGTAGCCAACACAAAATGAACCAAAGGACTATATTTGTTTGGTTTAGTGGTGAGCGAGTTAGACTAGGAGCACTTTTGGCAATGTGCAAAGTTTCAAATCCATATAATGTCCACTTTTGGGAGGCAATACCTTTGGAAGGGTTTAACCTTGTTGGCCTTGCCTTGAATAAGAAATATCGTGGTCAACACCACAAATAAAATATAAAATAAAAGTGAACGAAATGTAAAACTATTCTAAAATCAGAGGTCTCCTAAGTCTAGCTGATTTCAAACAAAAGGAAGTGTTGAACCAGACCATAAAATCAGTTAGTTCATAAAACTGTTCCAACGAAAAGTTTACAAAGTACCACTAATACCAAATTTTCTATAGAATAAAGAACACAACTTGGTCATTTGATAATCTATCCGAACTGTTCAATAAGTTTTTGAATAAACTATTCACTAATTTCAGAGATTTGGAACAAGAGGTAGATTTTCTCCATTTGGTTTAAGAGTTCATTGTAAAGGAGAAATTGATGAAACAGAGAGATAAGATAAGATTTCTTGCAAGCCCTACCACTGTGTGTGTTTTAATATGGTTCTGAAGCTCATATAAAAGGAGATTAAGAAAATGGAGGGGTAAGGTTCCTCTCAAGCTGGCTCCAATGCACATTTTAGTTTGCGCAAGTTATGACCCTATCCTTTCTTCTTCATTACTAAAAGGTTCCCAAAGAAACAAAATATTTCATTGAATCAGACAGCCTAGAGCCATTATTTACCGAATTATTAAATAAAAGAGCTACCTCTCACATTAGTTTTGTGTCAGTGCAAAACACAGCAGATTAACACTAGTGTAGTCTTTGAAAACAAGTTGTTTTATTCATAATGTATAAGTGTGGAATATGGAAATATTATAATCAATTTGAGAATGCATCAAATATTAATGATTTTGTGCAGAAAATATGAACTTACTGAACTATAAAATATCTGAGAAAAGGTCTCTACTCTAATCATAGACATTGATTCCACGTAGCTTGACCAATAAAGCCAATGTATTACAGGTGAATAACAAAGATGTAGGTTGCCGATTGGATTTTACTACATATGATAACACAGCTATAAGTGGCAGATTAACATTAAACATTGCGAGAACAAATAAAAGTATAAAAATCAAATCAAAGGATGAACAAACTCAACTAGAGGCTTTGTGATACCACTATCAGAAACAAATAATTTAGAAAAGCATGCATGAACTAATTGAAAAAGTTGCATACTTGAGCCTGAACTTCTTGTAGTACATTGAATTATCATATTCACTCATTTCATTTGCTTGGCAAGATTTCAAGGTAGCTTTTGTGAGAAACTTCTTGTTCTACAAGAGTCCAGGGTATACAGCTTACAAAAAAAAGGCGATATGAAGCCAAGAAAGATTGAAAGAAGACTAATGTTAGTTAGAGATCACCTACACTATCTATATATTAAAGATGCAAGCCTTCTCCCATGACTTTTCACCGAGTCCATCAAAATTTGTTATTTGTTTTTAAGAATCCATGTTCTTCCTTAGCCTCTGGATGCCACAGAACATCTTCCTCCTCGAGCCTACAGCTTGAATCCCCATCTCTTTCAGATCGTCCAGAGTCAGCAACGGCAGCACCTCGTCATCCACTTCATGTATCTCGAAAACAGGGGCATACCTACTCAGTCCCAGTTCCTTGAGCCATGACCGCACTCCGCCATCCTCTTCAGAACGGCAAAGCCCGTTCGGGTCAATCCATTCTACCCCATCCATATCTGAAGGGGCTTCCCCTTCCGCAACAGGACCAGTGCCCCTACTATCCGAAACCCTAACCCTTCCCCCGGTCCTCCTGCGAGACGGGCTATCAGACCCTTCCGGAAACCCATCATTTTCGGCATCCTCTCCACCACCAGTTTCGAAATCTGCGTCTTCGATGCCTTCATCCGCCTTCAAGACCCAGCTGGATCGAACCCGCCTTGCACCCCGCCACGGCTTCGGATCGCGGCGGACCCTACTTACTCCCGGCCCGTGCGATTCAAGGCTATCGTCGACAGGGAGGAGAACTCCGTCGTCGGGCAGAGTCGGCAACGGAGGGAGGGTGCCCGGCCCGTCGTCACCGCGAGAGTCAAATTTGGTAGCAATCTGACGGTTCTTGGAAGGCAGTCTATTGTGGAAAACACGGGGCTTGGCGTGATATCCAGGAGCTGAAAGCTTCCACTGTTTAGGCCGCCGCATTAGGGGATCCGAAGGGATGGCAGCGGGCTGGTCGCCAATCTCCCCAAGGCGCACGCTAGGGCGACGCTGCCGCTTGGTTCCGGGTAAAGACCCGGCCGCTGCATCCATCAGCTCGGCCGCGCCGCCATTGGACGGTGGCTCCGGCGGTTGGGGATCCTCCATCGAATCGAACGCGAGGTATTCGAGCAAATGCCGCGATAAAGAGACAGTCGAAACTGGAGCGCAACGCTTCGTTTCGGCTTCCCTTGCGAAGTGGGGATGTGCGAAGCGAATTAAATTTGATGGATCGGATTGGATCGCTACATCGAACGGCCTAAAAGCGCTAGGCAACGCTCGAGAAGTGATCAGGAGAGTAGGATGCGGCTGTTTGAGGCATGAACCTAAAATGATTGTTGGATACGATCCTGTAATTTTAGTTTCACGGGAATGGGATGTGTCGAGTAGGGTGGGGGGAGTGAAGACAGTGGATAGTTTGTGAAAAGATCTGTATTGACTCTATTCACAACCTTTTAGAAGGTACTAGAGTGAGTGAGAGGAAAATACACAAGCATACAAAATGATATGAATGGGAGGATGTGTCACTCAACGTAAAGGGCCCGCCACAATTTTTAGATTTTCAACCCCTACCTATTTTTGATTTTTGACATGATTACTAAATTTGGATGTACTATTTTTATTAGGTCTCGATCATGGACATAGATTTATTTATTTTTTAAATTAAGGTGCTGAATTTCACTCGATTAATTTTAGAGGTATACTATCTCCCCCCTCTCTCTCACATAATTTATGCACATTTAGAAGTTTATTTTCATAATATTTATCTCTAAGGGAATTCGAACTCTAATCCTTTTATTTATTTTCATAAGTATTTTATCATTACACTACTCATGCAATATTAGGCAATTTACCAAATAACGTATGGCGAATACGGAATTTACCAAAAGAAGCACCATAATTTTGTATTTACCAAAGAGCATAGTTAAATGTGTGAAATTCTCCTTCTACCCCTCCTTCAACTTCCCCTTTGGCGGTTTCCTTATCCAATTTTAGAAGGTATTCGAACCACATTTGTATTTGAAAATGATTTCTATGGCATGTGGTCTCATCCTTTTTCTCTGTCCATATCTCTTCTTACCCCTCTTTTCTGCTTTTATAAACACAAAAGCATAATGAACTTCCGCTTACCATACCTCTTCTTGTTGTTTGGTCGGATTGCAAAAGAGTAAGGGTTTCAAGATGTGACTTCAAAGGACAACAACGTTCAAGAACAACGCCATTGAAGTAAGATAATTGTTGTCTAAGACCAAAAAAATCATTGTAAATTGACGTATTGAGAAAGATAGGGCACATAAAGACAACGGTTAAAAACTATTGTCTTTTCCTTAAAATACAATGATTTTTTGGTTTCAAGTGAACTGATGTGTACTTGTGTTTCAAGTGAAAAAGATAACGATTATTTCCTAAAACGATAACGATTTTCATAGTCGTGTTTTTAAGTAAAAAAGATAATGATTTTTAGCTGTTGTCTTCGATCGTCCTATCTTTTTCAGCGTATCAGTTTCCCATGATTTTTGGATCTTGGACAATGGTTTTTTACCGTTTTATTTCAAGTGAAAAGACAACAAATTATAACCATTATCTTTGAGCACCCTTTCTTTCTCAATGTGTTGATTTACCCTAGTTTTTATTTTTTGGTCTTAGACAACAATTTTTAACCATTGTCATTTGTATTGACATATTATCATTTTAACTATTATATTTTTAATTGTTGTTGTTTCTCAACATATACTAGAGAACAATAAACCGTTATCTATACAATAATTTACTAATGTTGTATTTTTAATATTCATGATACAATAACATCAAAAATTATAGAAAACATATATATATGTGCACTTGTAGCAACATGAAGAATGTACTCGTATCATTCCATTTTGAATGATCACTCCTTAGAAATGTATATATAATATTTGTTGTAAAATAACAACACATCATATACTCACTACACCAAAAGTTTATAACCAAAAGACTTATAGATTACAACACCTAAACAAAAGAATTTCAATACTTAAATTTCTTACTCATTAGATATGTGATCTTGTATACATTTTGCCCATTTTGAATGTACTTCATCGATTTTATTTACAACTACCATAGTTTTTGCGAATTGCATGTGAATAAATGAGTGAAATGTTAATTGCACAAATTATTTCATCAATACGTTTCAATAAGAAAATTTAAAAATGTCTAATATTACTATTGGTCGCAACCAAGCCTTGTCAATGGATGAGGCGCCTTCAATTATATTTCTCATATATCGCAAGATAAAATAACCGCATCGGGCTCCATCCGATTGAAGAGGAGCCTATGTGGTAAAAAAAATGACAGTAACAAATTAATAATTTAATTGTAATAATAAATGAATGAGGAGAAAATTACAGTGACGAATCTAGATTTTCTAGAAACATAAGAGCATTAGCTGTAGACTTGCAGCTAGCATTGGTCCAAGTTAAAATGAACTGAAACGTAGAACAAAAGGAAATGAACTGAATACCACTTTGTTTTATAAGGAAAAGGAATAAATAGTGCTAGTAAAGTAACAGCAAAATAATAATGGAAAACACAAGGTGGGGATTCCTAGGAATGCACAAGGAAACAAGCAATGAAAACATAAAAAGGGAAAGAAATACTATGAGGAGGAAAAAAGCTTGAAGACAGTGATTAGACTAAAAGTTATATCGAATAGTTTCAGCTTTGGTGTGGAGGTAACTGGGAAAGTGAAAGTGTGGAGACAAAAA
>JBBPFQ010000057.1:4881666-4897113 GCA_037974815.1 Kaempferia elegans
AATAGGTTTTTCGTCGGTAATTACCGACGGAAACATATTTCCGTCGTTAATTTCTGCAATACCGGAACAGTATATCCGGCAGTATTACCTACGGATTTTGTTTTTTGTCGGTAAATTTACCGACGGATTAAAATATCTGTCGGAATATATAACAGCGGAATTTATAATTCCGTCGGTAATACCGATTCCGACGCCTAGAATTGTCAACTACCCTAGCTCCTAAATCTTTATCAACCTTCGCTGCTGAAGGGACTCTACCCTAGCAGCTTCTGATGGTACTACCCTGGCTCCTGAATAGTTCACTACCCTTGCTTCTGAATTGTTAACCCCCCTTGCTTATGAAGAGTTTACATCCGATGCCTCATTTATTTTATCTTCATATTACCTTATACTAATTATTAAACACTACTTTATTTATCATACCTCCCCTTTTGCAGCTTGTGTTCTTCTAAATTTTATATACTTAATCGTTTTCGCTGCATGGGGTGTATTTTTATAATGGTTCAAGTTTTTTTTAATTTTACAAATCTCTCGCAAATTCTACATTTTGACACTTAACTTTTAGATCTACAATGCTATAATAACTTCGGGGGAAACGAGAAATTGATACAAATGTCGGAATGTGCAGATCAAGCTGTAAGCACGATTACACCACCGGTGGCCTTGATCTTCTTCTCGGAGATCTTCGATACCAGCTTAGTCTTGATGACAACAGTGCGATGGGTGGGTACTCGAACTAGATGACGTCGATCAGAGGAGCAGAATAGCCGCCGACGGCCGGATCCTTCACGGCGTTGGGAACGAGGGATTGATGATGGGGCAATAGAACTAGTTGCGGAGGCGGCGGAAGTAGTGCATACCGAACTCACAGAAGTAACCCGGATGGTACTTGTCGAAGCGGATGCGGTGACGGCGCATGCATGCCGCCTGCGTTCCAGCGGCCGCCGGGATGCTTCCTGTGCTTGCCGAAGCACCCTGGTCCGGCACTCACATGGCCACGCTTCTTCCGGTTCTTTCTTCAATCGGGTTGCCATCGCAGGCGATCCTTCGGCGTTAGGGTTTGAGAAATGTAAGGAGAGGGGAGTATTTATATGTCCGCGATTTCTGGACGTCTGAAAAGGTTGGATGAATGCCATTCGTTCGATTGAGACTACCACCACAAGGCCCAACAAAGGCCTACGTAAAGAATCATGGTCCTATTGGGCCTCCATGTCTAAGAGATTTCACTACCTTCCAAAGCCTGTTATCTCAAACGGTTAAATGGTTAAACGGTTAACTTTTCAATTGGGATCTTCTGAACCGTAATTTCTGGTACATCTCTAGATTAGTGCACATCAACCGTTGGATTGAGATAATATCCAAATACTGATCTCTCTTGATCTGATCCAACGGCTGATGTGCACTGGTCCAAAAATGGATCAGGATTTGTGGTTTAGAGGATATGAACTGTTAACTTTCGATCAGCTTGGCTATCAACTACTAAAATAGTTACGACTAGAAAAGTGTATTTTATTTTTTATTTGACATGGGATATTCGATTAATTTTAAAGGTAACCATTATAACCTCATCAAGTTAAATTGGTAAGCTCTCGCACTAGACAACATATCTTAAATCAATCGCCCAATTAGAAAAAGGAAAGCGCATTTCAACATCAAGTTCATTGCACCAATTGAAGTAATTACAAAGTTGAGGATAAATGAACTCAACCTTTTTTTGTTTTTCCATCCTCTCCTCTCCCACTAGGAAGTAAACACAGAGAGATAAAATCCAATCCAACCATTTAATGGAAGATTGGGTCAGTTCGCAGAGCGAGATGCATGACAAAAGTGCACAAATAATAAAATAAAAAAATAGTAATTTTAAAAGCTGCTTTTCCTATACAATTTTTCAGAGTGCGTTCAGAGCATTGTCCGACTGCTCGAATTTAATTTTATAATATTTAAATTTATTTAATAATCAAATCATATAAATAATTATTCAAATTTGATTTATTTATTTTTTTTTTAATTTGAACTTATTTAATTGATTTTAAAATTTTTTTAGTTGTTGAACTTAATAAAATAAGTTTGTTGGCTCATTATAATTTATTTATTTATTATGTATAAAATTTGTATTAATGGATATAATTTATAAATTTTATTCAAGAATATACAATAGTACGTAATATTTATTCATAAACATTAAAAATAAGTAAAAATGAAAAAGGACATCCCAGAGAAATAATATATTTTTAATGGACAACCCTTTGATGATTTTGAAATTATTTGTTGATCCAATGTTATTTTGGAAGCGATTGGGTAGTTGCTACACGTTATAAAAACTATTCAATAGCTTCTATAATAGGTAGAAGTCACCAAATAGATGCTACAACATATTTAAAGTAAGTTTATAATTTAGGATTTACAGCTTATAGAAACTACTCAATAGTTGGCATAACGTGCAGAAGCTACTCAATAGTTGTTTCAATGTATAGAAGCTACCTAGTAGGTGTTATATCGTGTTTACAATGAAATTAGGATTTAACATTTATATAATGTAAAAGCTACCTAGTAACTGCTACAATGTATACAAACTACTTAGTAACTGCTACAACATGTAGAAGTTATCCAATAGTTATTACTGTTGGAGGCAATGTTGAGAGTCCGTTTGACCATGATTTTTCATGTTTGAGCAAAATGTTTAAGTTAGATTTATCCTTATATTTCATATGTGTATTTTAGTTCTGCAGGTTTGCAGGATACACATATGATTCAACTTGATAGATTCGGGTCCGGTGAAAGATTGAGCATCCGAGTGACCATGGACAAAGCAGCAAGAACAAGATCGAGGGAAACACACTTCAAGGCATACGCGAAGGATGACATTGAGGACAAGCCGTGGGATTGAATGCATTCGAGGGACGAGAGCTAAAGGAAGAAGGCTTGAAGGCAAGAGGTCAAGGCTGCGAGGAATAGTCAAATGAGTCGTGAGGGTCCAAGTGCGAGAGAAATATATTCGGGAAGGGAAATCCTAGTTTTTGGGTTTACTAGTCGACTGAGGTAGAGCACAAAATAATTTTGTGTCTAACGGCTGAGACACCAGTCGACTGATGTTGGTACTCTGGTAAATAGTCGTTGGCTAGCCACCAATTGACTGGAAATGGTAAAATCAGCTTTGTTGATTTCCAAGCTCTATATAAGGGAGCTTGGGGTGACTGACATTAGTTGAAATTATTAGTGGTTAACTCTAATTAGTAATCTCCAAATGCTCCAAGCGTTCTTTGTGATCCAAGTGTTCTTGGTGAGAGTTGTGGTGAGGTTTCTCCACCTACAAGGAGGCTTGAGTTAGCCAGAAGCTTTCCGGGGATTAATCCACCAACGGATAGGGATTGTCCACCTTACGAACATCCGTTGAGTATGAGATTTATCTTCGAACCATGTAAATCGACGTGTTAAGGTTGGCTTTTTCTTTCTTGTCTTTGTTGTTTAGTTTCTTACTTGTTTTTTACTTTTTCGATTGTGCAACTAACAAGTATAGGAAGATAGTCGACTGCCGATCTTCAATAATTACAACATGTTTAGGATGAATTTATGGGTTACGATATCCAAATACTATTATATTAAAATATTATTTACCAATTTGATCAAAATTATTTAAACTTCATCAAAAATAACTTTGAAATAATTATAAAAATTGTTCGTCCCAGTGGAATGGCAAGAGAGGGAATACTATGTGAATATTGTTAACTTCTCTCACTTCTTATATAGCAAGGATACACATGTTAGTTAAAAATAAATAACATAAAAGAATTAAGAAGTTAAAGATTTACTTGATTACAACTAAGGAAATTGTTAATCCAAAGTAATTTAAAGTACTAACAAAATCTCCTTTGACAACAGTTGGAAGCGATGAAGGTCCTTATAGTAGGGGTGCCTCCATTGATCCAGGGGTGCCTCTAATGAGATGAACTTTATCTTCATGCAATGTTCATTTTCTAATCTGACAGACTAGAAACACCTCGGGTTATCGGAGGCGCCTCGAGTGTGCTAACATGGATTCCTACTTCTTATCCATGTCGCAACATCTCTAAATCTTTGGAAGCACCTCAAATTATCATAGGTGTCTTAAGTCCTGCAGCTGGCAATGATTGTTGCTTGCATGCAAGGCACCTCAGCTCCAGCTGAGATGCCTGGAATGAAGGCACCTGAGTCATCTGAGGCACCTCGAATGGTCAACCTCAGAAGTTGTCTATTCTTCGTTTCACTCGCTTGGGTGATGCTCTAGTTGTCCGGAGTTGAGCTCATCAAAATCCAACTCTGATCTTCTCCTCGAGCAGACTTCCTTCCCGTTTCTCATCCCTTGGATCGCGTCTTTCTCGTTCTGTAGAACTCTTCCACAACTCTTCATCTCTCGGATGTACTGGGCCCGTCGACTCTCTTTCTGTGTCATCCTTCTAACTCGCTACATCTTCTGCTAGACTTCTTGTGTCTATAAGTTCATACACACTTAGACACAAGGTATTAAATACATAGAATCTAAGTTCAATTGATCAATATCAAAACTAACCTAGGACACTTATAGAAACTATTTTAATATAATAATATTCAAATATCTTAAATCCTAAACTCACACTAAACACATTTTATAGCAACTATTGGATAGCTCTTATATATTATAGCAACTATTGAATAGTTTCTACATGTTGTAGCAACCACTGGATAACTTTTACATGGTATAAATTCTTTAATCCTAAATCTTAAATTTTAAACTCATCCTAAACATGTTTGTTGCCATTGCTGGATAGCTTAGCTGCTACATATTCCAGAAGCTACCTGGTAGTTTTGACAACAACACTAAGTTAAGGGATAATTTTGAGATAAAATTATTGGAGAGGCAACCATTGATTTTTTTTAAAAAAATATTCTTTTGATTAATTTATAAAATCTGAGGCGCCTTTTAATTGTTTATCTTTTAAAAAAATAAGCATAAATATATTTGAATTTATTTATTTAATTTAATAAATTATTCAAATTTATTGAATAAATATACATAAACACATCCAATACCCGGATTTGTCCGCATGCAGATGGCAAATCCAAGCAAGTCAAAGCATCCAAAACGACGGGACGTGTCCTTGCATCATATTTGTACTTTCCCTGTAGAATTTCATACGGTCTTTTTGACCCATGAAACCACCCCTTTTTAATTTTTTTAAATAAATTTCAAATTCAAAGATTTTTCAGTAATTTTAAAAAAAAATATAAAAATATAAAATACTGTAATATAAAAATATAAATACTGTAATTATTAAAAATAAAGAAAATTAAAGAAAAAAAATATTAATTTATCTTTTTTTTTCTTTTTGAAATTGGACCAAATAATTGACGCCTTGGTTTGATTCTGGTAACCTCTTTCTGTGTATCGTCTGTTTGCAGTGTACCAAATTGCAGGCCCATTTTTGGAAACCACTTCGGAAGAAGGTGAACTTACCGCCATCCCTCTTCGTATTAATCTCGACGGCTTCCTCTACTCGACTACTCCCCAAGTTGAAGCGGCGAAGAAGCGACGGCGAAGCCAATGGACGCGGAGGCCGCGCCTCCCCCTCCTCCGCAGCCCCCATCGCCGCCGCGGGTACCCGACCTCTGCGGCCGCCAACGCCTCCAGGCGCAGCTCCACCTCTTGAGCCGACAGATTGCCTTCCTCGAGGTACGTAATGCCGTTTCCTTCCCTTCCTCGGAGCTTACCTGTTCCAATGCCGATGCCGATATATGCGATAAGATTGAATGGAGCGAGCGTGTGAGATGGGGATTGATTAAATCTGAAGAGGGGGTTTGTTTGCTCGTGTGTATGTTCAATGGTTCGATCCTTTTGAGGGTAAAAGGGGTTGTTTTTGGCGTCAGTATTGTGTCCAGCTCAGAGAAGAAATTTTGTCCAGGATCCAATCTCTTGGCATTTTCCTCGATGCTGTAGATGCATGGAAATTGAGAAAAGGAAGAACAAAATCGACAAAAGGGCAAAAACCAAAGAACCTTTGTTCTTAAGAACCTGGTTTAATAACTTTCCCCCCGGTAGGCAAAATACCTGAAGAACAAAGGTGTTCCTGGATTGAAATGGTGATGCTTGCTTCAAACCACAATATTGTCCACTGGAAATGCTGTTGCACCCCAGTATTTAATTTCAAATTCAGGCTGAAATATTTTGAAAATGTGTTTGTGGCAAGGGATCCAATTTTATTCTAGTCATGTCACAATTATCCTGGATCCATACAGAAGTTTTTTTTAAATCCTGGTGATGATTTAGGCATTTTTTTTAAGAGCTCATGCTATTTATAAAGACAGATAGAGAGGAGTTTAATACACTAAAATTGTATTAAACAAGGGATCTATTGGATTTTTTTTTAATACACTAAAATTGTAATTACATGGAATGTATAGTGGTTATCTATTAACTATTGTTGATACCTTAACGAGATCATAGAGATGCTTTATGGCTTTGTTGATATTAACACAAGGGAGCTTGGGTGCCTTGATTGTGTAGTGTGGCTCTTTAGTTTTATATGCCACATCCATTGTTTAATTTTTTATTCCTTTATTTCTTTTTTTTTTCTTCTCAAGTGTTCCAAGATATGTGAGACTCCATGGATCAGGGGTGAGATCTTCCCTAAGTATAGCATCTATTTTTTTCTAAGCTTCTGTCTAATGGTTGTGATTTTAGTTCTTGTTGTTAGGTTTATAATGTTATTAATTTCTTGATCAGAGCTGCTATGTTGCAATTTTTACCTAACTCAGTTCTTGTAGTTCATCAAGTAGATCTCTCTTTCTCCTCTCTTTTCACCAAATGAAGAAGCATGGTAACTTACTGTTATTTTTCAGAATACCATTGCATTATCTAGATTTATGTTTGGTTCTTTTTGGATATTTATGTTGTATTTGTCTTTATCAGTCAGATTTTACTATGCAGATTTCTAGTTAACTAAACAAACTATATTTATTCAGGAGGAGATACAATCCATTGAAGGACTCCAACCAGCATCTATGTGTTGCAAAGAGTATGCTACATCCATTTATTGCAAAAAAGAAAAATGAATACAACGACTAAGAATCTAGTCATTGCATTTATTTTATTAATTTCAGGGTTGAGGAATACGTGGAGATGATCCCAGACCCCTTAATCCCAATGTATGCTACTTCGAACCTTTTAGTTTAGAGTTTTTTTCTTTCTGGCTTACTCCATTCCTTTAATCAGATATAAGAAGAGAAAAAGGCGATGTCACTTTTGGAGTTGGCTCAGGTAATGTCTAGTTCTTCTACTCCTATCTAGGGTGTTATGGATTTTCAAATGCATTCAATTATGTTTTTCATCTTATCTGTTTTTACTTAAATTTTAGCAGACAAAAGCAGACAAAATGGAATGCTCAATTATGCTCATAATTGAGTATCAATTCCATTAACCCACCATTATTTATATCAATTATCTTCGTTAAAATATCCAATCAAAAGGCTAGTGACTTGTTTGCGTTTTATTCTGTAGGTTAGCTGTTGTTCCTTGTATTATCTCTTGCCATAGTGTTAAACTTAGATTTCTGAATGGACTCGAAAAAACCACATTTCAGGGAATTAGTAGAACAATGACTTTATTATGGACAGGTATATGAATATTTTTTGCACTTTGAATAGATCAACTAACTTTTGTAATTGGCATTATTAGATTTGCATAATCATGTTTACTGTGGTCTCTCAAATTTGATTAGCTGTAACATTAATCATGATGATTTATGATCCGCAACAAACACGAAATATCACCTATTCTTTATGTATATAGTGGCAATTACTAAAGCAATCGATGATCTAACAGTTCTAATCAATTATGATAAGTAATTGAAAAGATATTTGCTTACCGATTCATATAAAGCCAAACTACTTACTCGACGCAACATTTACATAGGACAGCGAAGCTTTACCATTCAGTCTGTCGACTGAGAACTCAAATTAGTGGAGAGTGTCATCTAAGTGCAGAGCAACAATTTGCCTTCAGCATGATACTGAATTGCTTGCTGTATTCCTATTGAAATTATGGACAATGCAATGATTGACATTTGACAGTAATTGCTTACCAACTTCGAAAAAAATACAGTAGTCAGACATCTCTTCTTAGCAACACGATCTAATAGGGATAGGGAAACCTTATCTTCTTAATCTGTCTTTCCAATAACTTCCAAATTGTTGTTTTCCTGTATGCAGCGGAATGGTTTGCCTCAACATACCAACTTGCTACTCTGGAGGTTGCTGTAGCTGTCACAAGAAACACTGGTGCGACTGTAGACCAACCTGGACCTATTGCTCCACTTGTTGGCGATGCCCCTGCAGCAGCAGCAGCTGCAGTGGCCGCTGCTGCTCCAGATTAAAATGTGTGACCCCAAGCTTCTCATGTCCAGGATACTCCTGTGGATGTGTTTGCTCATGTTCAAAATGTACCAAAGTCTGCATTTGCCCCAGAATGCTTGTGCTGAATCAGCTACTGTGTCTGTGAGTAAATTTCTTGATTGTGCATTGATCTTTCACACAACTCATGAATAAGTCGTGAACCATCTGTCTATCAATGAATTCCATGTATGTTTATATTCATTGATAATCTTTTTGAATCATTTTTAATGCTGTTAAATATAGTTTTCTTTCATCTTCCCTGTCCATATTTTCTCCTCGGATGGGTTAAAATTTGTAAGTGGTATCTTTTTCTACTTCAGCTATTTGGTAGCATATTTTTAACGTTGTGACAATCTAAAGGTGCTTAGTTGTTAGTCATAATAACTATTCAATTCCCTTTATATTCTTATAGAATAGTTATTACTTTGTGTACTTGTAAAAAATGACTATGAAACAGTTTCCTCATGGAATTTATTCAAATCCATGAGTAATTATTTCTCATTCTGTTCTAAAGATAAATCTTCCTAATCTATTATTTATTCCATCTTTCATATAACTTCTCATTTGAATTAATTAACCTATCTTATTATCTCATTTGAATAAATGAGATAATCAGATAGGTCAGTCAAATTAGTCGAGTTTGATCAAGGCGGTTAGACTAATCGACCAGGCAAACTGGAATGTATCCTTTGGATTAATCACTTTGATTAATGAGCAAATAAAAGTGAAACATGAGCCAAGATTCGCCATGGAGTTCGGTGAAGTTGTCAAGTTGACATAGTTTGGCTTATTCTTTCTACATTGTAATTTCACAAAGTGGAGAACACTTCAGCTATGTTCTCTTTCGGTGATCTTTGCACTCTGATATTGCCAGCTATGTTCTCTTTCGGTGATCTTTGCACTCTGTTCAATATCTATCCACTTAATTACTTTTATGATAACAGTACATTGTTCATCCGAGTACATATGCAATATACGAAGTATCCACACACACAACTCATTATTAAAATAAGAAATATTTATTATATAAAAAAAAAAAAATTGTGAGATCTACAAGCAATAAATAAAGTAAACAAAATGTAATCCCTCAAAACAAAATTAAAAAAAAATTAACGCACAAAAAAATTTTGCAAGTTGAGAGATAATATATATATATAATTTTTACACAACACGGTCGCCGGTGCGGGATCGCATGGGCAACTGAGGCGAAAAGCGTGTATATATGTGTGTGTGTGTGTGCGCGCGCGCGATCCACTGCAGACCATCCGCATGCGGACCATGCAGCGGAGGGCGCTCTCCCACTCACGATCCGTAGCGGATCAAAACCGTATATATATATATATATATATGACAAGGAAGAGGTTAACACGAACGTTAGAAGGAACCCACCGGAAGAATTCCGGCGGAAACCCCTCCGACGCTCAAGTCAAAAAGAGAACAGGAGAAAAGTTGCGAGAAAAGAACTTAGATGATCCGTTACCTAGGGTTCCTCCCCTTTATATAGGAGCGGCAGGTGTCTCTTTTCCACAATTAAGACTGACTTGACAATGTTTTCGATGTTTAAGAACCTATCACATAAAGGAAAAGAATATCTAAATATTTCTTTTATAACTGTTTCAATTATTTATTACCAAGTAATAAATATTTTTCCCTAATAGGACATCTCCCCTTTTTTAAATAAATTTTATAACTCAATTTGCGATAAATTGATTGCTATAACTCAATTTGCAATAAATTGATTGATTATTATAAACTTTTTTATGATTACAACTCCCATAAGAACAATAGAGACAAATGGTTTCTATAGTAGGTCATTAGATAGTGATTGAAATGTTTTTTTTTAAGCGTCGGCGTCACCAGCAAACATGATGCATTCAAAATTGTGGCCAATTATTGCTATTAGGAACAAGAAATAAATGACTGAAACGTAGACTTTATGTCGAATTAATTTAACCACTTTGATTAAAATATAAATAAAAATTATTTTCTATTTAAGATGAAAATCAGCGGCAAATTTTACAAATGCAAGCAATTATACAAAAAACTTGACCTTCTCAATCCAAGAAGTAGATTTTGTTTTTTTCCCCCTTTCTTCTCTTTGCTACTTTTCTTGTAAATGTGGAAAATAAATGTTTTCTATTTCCCATGAAACAAGTACATTTGAGTAAAGTTAAATGCGAATTTTAGCCGGATTATCTTTACCTGACATAAAATTATTCTTTGAATCCTTGAGATTGTAAGTTGGTAAATAATTATTTCTTTTTATCGTTAATATTCGTTTTTTTTTTTCCCTTTCTGCCTCACTTCTTGAGATATTGTTATCCTTCTTAGCCAAGTAAGGCAGGAAGGCCGTTATCTGTCCGGTCTAGACTGGACCGGGGCGTACCGTCGCTTGCGGACCGGGGGCTGCCCACCGTCCGCGGAGATTCGAGGCTCCGCCGGAGGAGCTGCTTGACGGCGGCGATCAGTTGCTCCGCCGACTCGGCCACCGGCGATTTGGCCGACCGGAAGTTACGGCAGAATGTCGCATGCCGGACCACGGCCTCCTCGGGCGAGATCAGGAGCCCGAAGCGGCAGATCTCGTCCTGCACGGCCTCCGCGCAGAGGCCGCAGATCCACCGACCGCCGTGCCGCTCCCGCACCCCCGCAATATACGCCGGCGTGCACTCCTCCGTCATCCCGCAGCAATCGCACGCAGCGAACTCCACCTCTTCTCCGCTAGCAATCGTCATGCCCGACATGAAGAAAAAAAACGAACCGGGAAGAAACAGGTCGTTCCTCCGGGATCTAAAACACCAAAACTCACCCAAACAAACAAACCGCGGATTCAGATCGAAACTTCGATCCGAACTCACTCAAACCTAGAAAAGGCAGGACAGGAGAGCACCGATCTGCGAGAACGGACAAGAAGCGGGAGCAGATGCTACCTTCTCGGCTCCGGAGACTCCTCTTCGCCGTCTCCTCCCGCTGCGGCCGCCGGTGGCAACTTCGACTCCTCTTCTTGCGGCGGAGACACTCCCATCTCTCGATCGAGGGCTTCCTTACTCTTTCCCTTGGATTCTCCGACTTCTCTCTCTCTCTTTTTTTTTTTTTTTCTGCTACGGAGGCGTGGCGGTGGTTGGTTGGTGGGTAGGGTAGGAGACTGGAGCCAACGAAGGGTATTTATTGAGCGGGCGGTCGGCGGGCCCGGATTAATGAATGAGTCGGGCGACGAGTGAGCGAAGTTTCCGCTACACTAATGGCCGTTGCTTTCATACTCGTTCCGTTACACGTCACCCCTCGCGCTACCCGCTCTCAATCAATTTAAAGCAATCGGGAACCAGGTAAGATTGACGGGTGTTCGTTAGTGGATGATGTGTAAGAGGACGCCAGCTGTTCGCCAATTCAGCTGTTGAGTTTCAACGGCTTGCTGAGCAAGGCAGCCTTCTAATTATGTTTTTCATATCGCTCCCTCGACTTCGCTAAAATTAATTAGACCGTCCATCATATTGGTGTTAAGCGCACCTTGACGCAATTAGCGTGTTCCGCGTGCCATGGACAAAATGATAATCAGACAGTGACATCATGTCTTATCGTTAATTCATAATTTTCCCAGTGGACTGACGTAGAAGGTTCTTACCTGTCATAGATATATTTTCTCAGTGCGAAAATCTCGTGTGTTATCTCACTCCTAATATAGGTTATTGTTATTAGATGAAGCTTTCCATAATTTATCGGTTCCTATCTAACTACGATCGATGATAATGAATAATTTAGGAGAAATGTTATCACTTTTTATCCATGCATAATTTTCTTTATCGTCAAGAAATATGTTGACGTGGGTAGATGGAGTGTACCTAACACTCCCCCACAGCAAGCACTTGTAGATCGCCGATTGAGGTGGAGTGTTCTTACTTGACTCTTTCGATTGTCTTTCGTGCATGATTTAACATACACTTCATCAAATTTAGATCCTTTACTTTGATCTGCCATTTCGAAACCTAATCGGCAATTTAGAAATCTGGCGGAGTTTTTTTTTTTTTTGGCCATGAGCATATTCTACTCTTGTGGAACAAGCAACTTGCGAACTTGGCCCTTCAAGTTGTTTAATATGTGGACATTGCACCCAACATATCAAGACTTGGTTGCAGAAGCATGGCCCAAATATGATTCTTTGCACCAACTGGTTCGTTCTAAAAGCCAAGCTACAAAGTTGTGGGCACTGAATCAAAAGCATTTCCACCGCATCTCACAGCAATACATCTTGCCAATAAGGCTTTAGAGGCTGCTCAAGGAGTGCTACTGGCAGGAGGAGATCCATAGGCAGATTATGCTCTACTACGTGACTATGCAGCCATATTTTTTAAGGCGGAGAAATCATTCTACCAACAATGAGCCAATTACACATTTTTTAACAAAGGCAATAAATGCACAAGATTCTTTCATGACCTGGTGAATCAGAACAACAAACATAATTCTCTCGTAGCCATCACGAAGTCCTCAGGTAAGCACACGACAAGTCTTAGAGAGGTTCTTGTTGAGTTTATAACCCACTTCCAAAATCTACTTGGCTGCCACTGCAAGGGGATGGACAGTGAGCACCTCACTTCATAGCAACATACGAACACCTAGCGATAAAATTCATCAAATTAGTCACTGCAAAAGAAATTCGAATTGTGGTGTTTGATATGGGGTGCAATAAGTATTGGTGCAGTTAGCACCAATGATCGAACTTAAGTTTTGATAATTGATAAATAGTTAGCTCAACGAAAACACTCAGTGAGTGCGAGCCTTGGAGTAAAAGTCATTGAAGACTTCGAACCAAGTAAAAATTGGTTGTGTTTGTGATTGTGTGTGTTCTCTTTCTTTCCGCTGCGCCTATTTTAAATTTTGCAAAAAATGATTTATACTATGCACCTCCCCCTCTAGTATCTATACGATCCTTCAATAAGATGTTGGGCTCAGATGGTTATGGGGCAAAAATTTTCACCTCAATATAGGACACAATTGGATCCGATTTTCAATGGATTGTGCAAGAATTCTTCTTGACAGGGCAGCTGCTCATGCAGTGGAACTATACTCTCATAGCTTTGGTTCCAAAATATGAGTATTCACCCCTATGTGATGGATTTTTGACAAATGTCTTGTTGCATAGTCATATACAAGGCAATTTTGAAGATCTTGGCTGGCAAATTAGTCAATGTTATGGACAGTTTACTAAATCCAACATAGGTGACCTTTGTGTGTTATTACTCCATCACCGAAAACATACACTTAACATAGGAATTACTGTGGATGTATACCCCAAAAAGAATATCCTCATGTTGTGTGCTCAAAGTGGATCTACAAAAGGCTTTTGACATGATGAATTGGCAATTCTTGCAAGTATCGCTGCCTAATTATGACTTTCTCCACCACAGTCTCATATTTTGTTAGCCTAAATAGTGGACTGCATGAATTCTTTCATGGGTAGTGTGAACTTCACCAACTTGACTCCTTGTCCCCCCTGCTTTTTTGGTGTATATATGTGGCCTTTTCACGCCTCGTCACATATGATTATGCTTGCTCTATTATTATTATTTTTTAAGCTTTACTTAGATGAGATACACAACCTCTTAACCTATAAACTTAACCACTAACGTAAACTACTTAAGCCCAAGTCAATAATAACTCATCCATCACAAATGGAGTATCATATCTTTCTCATCCCTTGTCCTTTCTTTCTTATTTTTTTATCTGCTCATCTCCCTCCCTCCTCTCAGAAAAGATTGAGCTTTGAAGAGTTTATTGTTAAATGGACGATGATACTATCATCTTTTTCTTTCTCTTATTTCCTATCTACTTGCTCTCCCTCCCTCCTCCTCTTATAGCAATGATTGTGTCCTGAAGAATTGTGCCCTTGGACAATGTCTCCTTTCTTCATACTTCCTATCCTTTTTTATTCTTTCTCCCCTCCCTCTTCCCTCTCCCTCTTCCTTCTTCCTGTTGTGTCTCTCCTATTTCTTTTAGCTGAGATGGTAAATGGATGATTGTTTATCACATAAAGTGTTGGGGTTGAGTCTCGCGGCTAACGGGGTATAAATCCCAGCACTCCATATAACTCACATCCCTCGGGTCCCCACTTGCCTCCTCAATCATCATAATTTTATCTCCTTCATGTTGATCTTGGAACGGATATATGTTATATTTGATTGTTTTCTCTCTTGATATATTATATTAGACAAGTGAGGGTCCTTATTATCATATTTCAGGTAAATCTAAGAAAAATATTTATTCAATAGTTTTGAAGGAGTGGTTGGTTGAAATTCAAACTGATTGTAATCCTAATGCTTGTGTTCTTTGCAGACAACCAAAAGCATAATTGTAAGCCTCTTTCTTCCACATCAATATAGTGCGTGCGCTAATTGACACATTGTAATTCTCAGATTACTGATAACCCAAAGTTTTTTTTCATTGGCAATGCTTAACTAGAGCTTTTGTTTCTGTGTGAAGCTAAGATTGTCCGCTAAGTAATAATCATATGGCAAGTTTTGCCTTCATAACTACTTCATTATTCTTGTTCTATAATAGACCTTTTGGTAATTAATATCTTACAATCATAAGTTATATTGTGGTAAAGGATGCAGTATACATTATCATCTTTCTTGTTTGGATCCTTACCAAATGCTTCTCTTGGTATTTGGCTGTGTTTTTCTTGTATAAAATGGAAAATAGAGTTTGGTGCATGCATGCTCCATATCTGAAAGGATTAACTTTGTTTGGAATGTTAAAGAAGTTGAGAAAAATCAATAATTATTATACTATCTTGAGAGACTATTATGCCCTCATAAGTTGATAATATTTACTTATTCATGCCATGATTTTAGTAGGACAGAATAGCAAACAATTCTGTTCCTGTCTACTCGAGTTAGGAGATTGACACCGAAAAGGTTATTGTCTTCATGGATTTGGGGATCGCCGATGTGTTTAAGAACTGCGCTCTACCCACAGAAAACTTGAAGACACGTTAGCGGCCAAACAAGGAGACACGTCCCCTTGTTTGGTCCTCCGACGATCAAATTAGTG
>JBBPFQ010000057.1:4898671-4909319 GCA_037974815.1 Kaempferia elegans
CGATTGCCGATTGCCGATCGCCAACGGTCGCCGGCCGACCGACCGATTGAGTTAAAAAAAAAATATTATCTTAAAATTTTAATTTAGTCTAATTTAATTTGATTTAATTGAATTTAGTTATAAGGATATTTTTGTCATTTTATAATAATATGATTTACATTGTTTGTGCATACCAAACGTAATAATGTAATCACTCTTGTAATCTGGATTACATGTAGTTTTTTCACCAAACATAATAATATAATCAACATTACATTACATTGTATTACAAAATGAATTATATTACAAGCTGTATTATATTAAAACCTATCAAACGCAGCCTAAGATCAATTGTCACTTTATTTAAGGAGATGGTAACCGTAAATGATACATTTAAAGTTGTGGAATTCTTAAAAATAAAATAAACACATACAATTTTTAGAATTTTCAAAATACACACTTGTTTCCTATTTTACATCTCCCGTCTATCACTGTACTGTTGCATTCAAAGAATACACAACTGTGATTTCACATTTCAAAAATAAACATCAATATGATGTTGACTTTTTAAATGCAACACCATAATGATATTGATCTTTTAAATCGAGTATTACGGTAGTGTTACTGACCGAAGGGATAAAAAAAGCCATACTCTCAAATTAGTAGTTAAAGGGTCATATTCCACCACTAAGCCGAAGATCCTTAGATAATCTAAGGAGAGAATACAATTAATTGAGCATCTATAACTACTCCAAAGAACCTAGACACTTAGCATGAGAGAATTCTTCGCGAGACACTTGAACATGATGACTTCTATAGTTTCGTAAGGCGATTTCAACACCTTATAATTCGAGCCATGAATTGCCTATCTCATGCTATATATAAATGTTCCTTTACAATCAATCGATCGATCTGTCCACGTAAACATTGATTTTATCAGTATAAATGCTTCATTCTCTACTAAGAGATAGATAGCCATGCCAAATTGCCAATCCATCCCTTATCTCTAAACCTATACAACCTGCCCTTTGACAATTCAAAGCCACTTGTTGTCTCCACAACTTTTAGTACCTTGCAGATCTTTCACGACCAAACTAAATTGTCATTGCATGCAAATTGAACTATCTCAGGATGTGACAGAGACGCCCACGTGGTAAATTCAAGGCTTTGTCAACGCCAAGCCGGGTCAGTCTGGGATCGAGTCAGTTTGTCTCACGACCGAGCTTGAGTCAAGCCAGCTGAACCAAATACCAAGTTTAGATCAAATTGACTTAAAGCAGAGCCGTGCAACTATGGTTGGACCTGAACTGAGCTCGACGGGAAACTCGGATATATAGGCAACGAGTGGGAGACATGACACAGACACATTTCTAAGTATGTGGGTGGACACATGAGAAGCAGGATGGACGTGTTCCAAAGATGTGAGTTGATGCACGTGAAGTGCGTGGAGTTCCAAGTGAGGGCTACCCTCACTCTTATATATAAAAAAAATATATGAAACCATCACATTAGAGGTCCCTTCACATTAGAGGTCCCTTCACGATTATTCCATATTATTGAGAGGGAGTACTTCATGATCTTAGATGGGTAAGGACATGGGTGAGAGTCCTCAGAGACAGTGAAACTCCCTATAGTGATTCAACCCCCGAATTTTTTCAGTCACAACCCCATATATTTGAGATCAGATTCTCTGATTCATAAATTTGTGGACCAGGGGATGATCAACTGAATTTACTCTGAGACCTATCCTCACTCTCCTAAATTCATATAAAAGGATGTCCATACACCGATGCACGCGAGCACATGTATGACCCATACATGCGAGAACATGTATGTGCACAATAGATTTTCACATTCATTATTTTTTTGTCATCTTCTTATTGCCGAGCGTATATGTTTCACCATGGTCTGTCTTGGTCTTGTTTCTAACTGTTTTCTCAATTTTTATAGTGTATTCGTTGTTGGCTACAACTTTCATCAGAATGAGAGACTGAGTATCCCGAAATCTGTTTCACTGCTTAATTCTATAGGAGTTAATCCACCAAGAACCAATCTGTTAGGAGACGATTTGATAGAAACAGACCTTACTCATATCTGATTAACTAAGGGCATCTCTAATACTTTACTTATGCAGTTTGGTAAAAAAATTACTATTTTTAATATATTATGTTAAATTAATATTTTATATAAAATAAGTTGATGAACTAAATGACCTTAAATATATAGAAACTAGTTTCGTATTAATATGAACGTTTATTATTCTATTTTACTCAAAATTAAGTTTGATAAAAAAACAAATTAAAAATCAACTGATTTATTTGAAATTTTAAAAATTTATATAGAGAAAATCGATTTGATTAATAAAAAAAATTAGATAACTAACAAAAATCAATTTTATCAGTAAATTGATGGGGTTAAAATGAAAAATATGTGATTTAGTTATTTTAAAATTATCCTACGTGATTTGATAATTTTAATTTACTTATGCTGTTTGGTAAAAAACTGGTTAAAGATTTTATGATCCAATTCATAACCTGAATGGTATGAATTTGTGTATACTACATCAATTTTAAGATAAAATAACTCAATTTTTACTATTATTTTTAAACTATAACCTTCACATTCCACCTGTATAATTAATTTAAAAATATTTATTTATTTAATTTTATAAACTTCTCAAATCTCTTGTATTAGAGATGCCCAACTCTCTCTCTAGACCCTTTAAGAGTCAACTCATCTCATAATCTCCACCGGATCACATGTGATCCCCTTTATTGAATCTTAAATATGTTAATTTCCATTTACACTAGAGTTAGTTTATCGGTAATAAAGGTCCTTGACAGCGATTCCTAGGGTTTTTTTTTTTTTGAAAAAAAAAGCATCACAATCACATGTCTTTCATGCTTATCCACAAGGAGGAGCACCAGCAGCTCTCTCTCTATCTATAACTGTGCTCTTGTTGCAGAAGCAGCTGGAAGTGTGGTTCCATGGCAGAAATCGCTCTGTGGGCAGCGGAGGAGCTCGACAAGAGGAGGAAGTGGAAGGAAGGAGACCCCAGAGTGGGACAGGAGAGGAGGTGCTCTGCTTCCAAGGCTCCCTCTACGGTGTCTGCTCACGCCAGGAGAGCTCAGGAAGAAGCCGGCGGCGGCGGCGGCGCCGCCTTGAAGATTGGACCGAAGCAAATGGAGCTCGCGAGGAGGTGCCTCGAGCCAAAGAGTTCATCCGATCTGCCTGCCTCAGATGTCTTCTTCTCCGTTTGATTTCCTTTCTGCTAGACCTTAATTCTCTGTTTCATGGATCTTGGTTTTGTGTATATTTCTCCTATAAATGTGCCTTGATCTTGTGCTGATATACATAAACATTTTCAGTAGTTTTTGCTCAAATATCTTCTGTTGTCACTGCAATTTTTTGACAATTTTGGTATATATAATCTCAAATCAGATAACACTGGTTCAATTTGAATTTGAATTTCAATATATGGAGATAAATCTAATTAAAAATGGTTAATTAATTCAAAAATGGCTATGAAATCATTATTTTCTATTTAGAATTTAATGATAGCTGTTTTGGTTTGGCATGTTCTAAGATGGAATAATCTCCATTTCCCATTTCACCTCTAGCCAATTTAAATTCAGATTATACAATTAAAAAAATGGAATATAAATATATATATATATACATTTTTTTTTTTGAAGAATTCCATATTATGATTATGCACACACCTCGCGTATTTTATAAATACATGGAATTTAAATTTTCTTGTTTAGGTTTATTTTTATATTAACGAGAAAAATAGAAAATAGTAAAGGCAATAATGGAAACGGGAGATGGAGATGGAAGGGCCTCCCGGTCACGTGCGGTGCATGTGACACGCGGAGGAAAAGCGGAGTTAGGTCCGTCAGCCACGTGTCGGTTTTCTAGGTTTTTCGCCACCAAGTGGCGGTTTCTGCATTCCTCGCGCACGTCGGGTATGCAGCTCACGTGATTCAGATCTCCCGCATGCTTTTCTCTACGCGACCCGTCGGGAAGATATATTCCGTAACGAGAAGCTCTATGCGGGAGTCTTGCCTTTCGCCGCAAGCGGTCGCCTCTATATAAATGGAGGCTGCGTCGACTCGTTGCGAGATCTACAACTACAAAGAGGAGAAGCCCCAGAAAAGAGCGAGGAGGGAGGAGGAGGAGCAGGTGGTGGCGGTGGCGGCTTCTCGGATCCGATTGGGAAGATGTTTATAGAGAAGTTTAGAGTGGAGAGCCCCAACGTGAGGTACGGGGAGGAGGAGATCGAGGCGGTGTACTACTACGAGACGACGGAGCTGGTGCACGAGGCCCGGGACGGTGCTTACCAATGGATCGTACGCCCCAAGAGCGTCAGATACGACTTCAAGACCCAAACCCGCGTTCCCAAGCTTGGGTATCGCTTCTTCCCTCTCGCCTGTTTGGGCTTGTTTTTGTTTCGTTTAGTGGTGTACGATAACCCCATTATGTTATGGAATTTAGTGTGATGCTTGTGGGATGGGGTGGGAACAACGGTTCCACGCTCACCGCCGGAGTCATCGCGAATCGAGAGTAAGATTTCGCTAAAAAATCTGTTAATTTGTTGTTTGTTATTATCGTCGGTTTGAATGTTTGTGAAAGTTTCCTTTTGGATTATGGTTTTGATCGATAGGGGCATCTCTTGGGTAACCAAGGACAAGGTGCAGCAAGCCAATTATTTTGGATCTCTGACCCAGGCTTCCACCATTAGGGTTGGCTCCTACAACGGGGAGGAGATTTATGCCCCTTTCAAGAACCTCCTTCCCATGGTAAAAACACATCGTCTTTTCTGTTTCTTATCTTTTCAAAAAAAAAAAAACTCTTTTCTCTTGTCCAAGAAAAAGACAAGTACCTTCGTGAATTGAATGGATGAAATTAGTTTTGTCATTGTTTTTCTGTATATTTAATATCAGAATCATGAGCTGGTTGGAATTGTATGTGATAGGAACTGTCTTTTTCATTGGATTTGTTAGGTTAATCCAGATGATATTGTGTTTGGTGGATGGGACATTAGCAACATGAACCTGGCAGATGCCATGGCCAGAGCCAAGGTCCTGGACATTGACCTGCAGAAGCAGCTCAGGCCCTATATGGAGTCCTTGATCCCCTTGCCTGGAATTTTTGACCCAGACTTTGTTGCGGCAAACCAGGGTGCCCGGGCCAACCATGTGCTCAAGGGAACCAAGGTGGAGCAAGTCCAACAAATCGTCAAAGATATAAGGTGTTCGCATGCCTTCATATAACAAGCTTATTCCTTAACAATTAGTATGCAAAGAACTAGTGTAGTTTCTGATTGCCGTTTGTTTGGTTTAATGGCACAATTTGCCTGTTCAACAATGTTATCATTGGTTGACAGGGAATTTAAGGAGAAGACTCAGGTGGACAAAGTGGTTGTGCTGTGGACGGCTAATACTGAGAGGTACAGCAACGTGATTGTCGGTCTCAATGATACTATGGAGAATCTCGTGGCCTCACTGGACAAGAATGAGGCTGAGATATCTCCTTCCACGTTATATGGTATAGCATGTGTTTTGGAAAATGTCCCTTACATCAACGGGAGTCCACAGAATACCTTTGTGCCTGGTATGTAAGTTGCTTGAGCAAATTTTGACTTGAAAATTTGGCGACTGATATTTAGAATGCCTCGTGCTATTCTTATATATGTGCAGGGCTCATTGATATGGCTATTCAAAGGAACTGCCTTATAGGAGGGGATGACTTCAAGAGTGTGCAGACCAAAATGAAATCTGTCTTAGTTGATTTTTTGGTCGGGGCCGGAATCAAGGTATCAAGATTTTTTGGTACTTGATCTATATGTGTAATGATTTGAGATTTAACTAGTTTAATGTGTGTCACATTGAATGTTCCTACTAGCCAACATCTATTGTTAGCTACAATCATCTGGGAAACAATGATGGATTGAACCTATCTGCACCACAAACCTTCAGATCCAAGGAGATCTCAAAGAGTAATGTCGTCGATGACATGGTCTCTAGTAATGGCATCCTCTATGAGCCCGGGGAGCACCCTGATCATGTCATTGTTATTAAGGTGGGTTTAAGTTTTACAAATCTGTTTGATTATTTACTAAGCTATATTATAATGCCTATCCTTCGTTTAAACTGCAGTATGTACCATATGTTGGTGACAGTAAGAGGGCTATGGACGAATACACCTCTGAGATATTCATGGGTGGAAGGAGCACTATCGTTCTTCACAACACCTGTGAAGATTCCCTGTTGGCGGCGCCCATAATTTTGGATCTAGTCTTACTCGCTGAGCTGAGTTCTAGGATTCAGCTTAAAGCTGAGGGGGAAGTAAGTTGTTGGCAATATTTCTCATTCTGGCGCTATTCGAATTTTAAGTGTCTTAATGCTTTTCTGATGTTGCAGGGCAAATTCTCCTCTTTCCATCCAGTGTCTGCAATCCTCAGTTACCTTACCAAAGCTCCACTTGTAAGTAAAAATTTAAAATTTAGTATCTTAATTTTTATATCCTTCATGGAGGAGACAATCAGACAAACAATCGTGTTTCTTCTTCATCGTCCAAAAATGTCGTATAATGAAGACTAGCATGATAATGCATATATTCTTAACAGTTTGAAGGCAACTTTATCTTCTGTTCACATTAAATGTCGTAGAACGAACCTTGCTTTCTGATGCTCTGGTACCATGACATCTTCAACTTTTTTTCTTTAAAAAAAGATAGCTTTCTTAGTCAAAATGATTTTGCATTCCTTGTTTAATCTTCCACTTGAAGTCTTGAAGATACTCTTTTTTTTTTTTTTTACAATGAACAATATATTCTTTTATGTTAAAGTACATAGCAGAATCAATCTTGATTCGCCATATCTACGACATTCGCAAGCAGCACCTTCGGTTATTTTTATTTTATTTTATTTTATTTATTAATGGATCATTTTATTTGATTAACTATTTCATTTCGTGACTAAAAACAGGTGCCTCCAGGCACGCCAGTGGTGAATGCTCTGGCCAAGCAAAGGGCCATGCTGGAGAACATACTCAGGGCTTGCGTTGGCCTATCTCCTGAGAACAACATGAACTTGGAGTACAAATGAAACAAACATGTCAAAAGTGGTTTTTATGTTTTTGTCTTGGTCGTCTTCTCAAGGAATGGTGAGACTAGTGCCTATGATGTTAAGAGCTCAATTTAAGGGGCTGCCTGCTAATATATATCATGCATTTCCGAACTAGTGTTCTGATAACAGCATAATTCTCAAGTTTGAATGTTTCCTCTCACCTTGGTTTGTTTTAATTCTAATCTCTGGCATCTCACTCGTTTGGTGGTTTCATTGTTATATCTATTAAACTTTATGATTTAAATTTATTTGTCTGGGGTTTGATTCAATGAATCCCATCTTAAATGAAAGAGCGGCATCAAGTTGCAATTGTTTGAGCTATCTATTACATGATTTACATCCCATTGCTATACTAAATTATTTATTATTTATGATGTACAGTGAGAATTTCGGGGGAAATATCAAGGGCAAAAATTAAAATGAGCTTTCCAAAATTTTTAAATCATTAAAATAATGCTCTTGTTTTAAAAAAAAAATTAAATGGGTCTTGTTTTTATGATTTTTTCTTATGATATTATGATGTTGTAATAGCTTCTTGCCATCTTAGAAAACAGTACGTTCATTTACTTTTTATTATTGTCAAATATCAAAAATAATTCTAACATTTATATTATTTGTTTCTTAAAACATTTAACGATTAATCTCATTAACTCTTCGAAGAGGGGTTAACATTTAATAAGCCTCCCTTAATTAATCTTAATTTTTTTAAATACTCTAGTTAATTTGGGAATTAGTAGTTTTCAGGTATTTTTATCCATCATTCAAAGTGCCCAATCTAATTTACATTAATTTTTTATCAGCTACCGGATAAATCTTAAAAGCATAGATAGTTCGGAGACGGTAAATAAGAATAATTTATGCACCGTTGGCATTTATTTATATTGCATAGAAATCAAACTCACCTTGGTTAAGAAACTCATTTATCCACGAGCACGAACAAATCCAACTAAAACCTACCCTGGCTATAACCCTGCTTTTGCCCAAAACAATTCTTGACTGAACTAAATTTTGTTGCATTGAAGGTTATGAAAAAGATTATAAGATATCCCTAGAAATGTTGGTTTTTTAATAATTATTTAGTCATGATTTTCATAAATCTTTTGCATTTTATTGCAATCTAACCGTCATAGACGAATTTTAGTCTTATCCACTTTGTCACGCTCTTTTGGCTATAATTTTTTTTAATTATCTATATAAGTTTGGCCGAGTATTGTTTTTTTAATAAAATAAATAAATAAATGAAATCATTGAATATCGGGGTTGAATTAAAATTAAATTAGGATCCGATAAAATCCATCATATGGATACAGAAAAAAAAATGTTGATCTAAATTAAAATTAATTTAGATTTAATTTAATATATCAAGCCAATTTTAATTAAGTTAAATGGATCCAATGGGTATAAAATAAGTCAGAGAAAATATATTTTGTCCGATCTTTTACCTTTTTATTAGCTTTGCTCCTACCGCTTCTCCCTCGCTTCCACTGCCTGACATGCAAACCTCCACGCCCTGACTTTTTCTTCTCCTTCCTATTTTTTTCTCCTCAATTATAATTTAATTATTTTTCTTTCGCCTTCTCCCATAACTCACTTTTCTCCTACTCTTTCGTAAGAAGAAACCCTTTTTCCCTCTCCAACCACGTAATCTTTATTTTATTTAGTTATTGTCTGTGCTAATATTTTTTTTAATTGACATTTGATAATTACACTATAAGAGCATCCACATCAGATTTTCTAAAATTTCTAAAAAATTTAGGATAAATCACATACTTTATTAAATTTAGATAATGACTTTTCACCAACACTACATTAGCTACCCTAAAATTTTCATTATATTTATTTTTTTATTATTTTACTCTCTCTCTTTTAATTTATTATTATTATATTTATGGAATGAGTGGAAGGAGAGATATTGAAAAGGATGAGTGGAAAGAGAGAGATGGAAAGAAAATATTATTTTATTTTTAGGGTAAGAGTTTCATTCCCTAAATTTAGAGAATCACAATTTATAAAATTTAAATTTAGGAAATTTATAGGGTAGCTGATGTAAAAGTTTTTTAGTTATCCTATCCAAAATTTAGAGTAAAATCTTTGAATACGATAGCTGATGTGGATACTCTAAGAACTACTACAGCTCAAGAGCTACAACAATGTCATTCAACCACTTCGATTCTAGGATAGGAGTGAATAAGCTGTAAAAATTAAACTTTTTCATTCCCATAATAGAAAATTCTCTTGGTGTTGGCTGTCATATAGTTGGTATTTTTATCAAACCACATAAATTTATTTGTGCTCATCTTTCTCTTCTTTTCCGTATGAATCTTAAATTTTTTTACTCATTTGTGAGATTGAGAGTTGTTTTTGTTTAATCTTACAGGTTAGAAAATTTTTATCAAACAACGAATAATTTAATTATTGAATTTGAGGGAATTGAATTCATTTTAATTTGGATTCAAAATCCTAACATTTTGTATTGTAAAGTTAGTGAATTATTTGTTATTTGTTCCTGAAAACACATTTTAATATTTTTTATTGTTCTATTGTATTGAGATGCAATGGCCAGACGAAGTAAATACTTTTTTAAATTCACCTCGGGGCAGGGTAATTTATGTTCTTTTTCAGTATTTTAGTTATATATCATGTCACTTATAAAACTTATTTTTGTGATTTTTTATTTACAGATTATCTGGAAGAATCTAGATTTTTTTAGCTTGAAACTGTATTATGATAGAACAACGGAGTAAGCGGTGAAATATTAACACCTGTTTGAAAAGTTTTTAAGTAATAAAATTAAATTAAATTTCATCAAAATTTGATTTGAATTCCTTAAGTTAGTAAACAACACAATTAAAGTAAATTTCTTAATTTAAAATAAATTCTTATATTCTTATCATTTTATCCTTAATTAAATTAAATTAAATTTCTTAAGCTCCGTTGGTTAACGACAGCAGTGGATGGACGAGACAGTGGAGGAGAGACCAACAGAGAGCGAGTTTAGGGTTGCACGAGAAGGAGTGGTTGAACGAGAAAACTGTACGAGAAGGCACAGGAGAAACACATGAAGGATTAAAGATGTCATTTTAAGAAACACATGGAATTGAAATTCAATTTCCTTTACAAATCAGACATCTTTAAGTCTGATTTATCTTAAGGGATTAGTATGAAATTGAATTCTAATTCCCTACCAATTCATTGTTGAAAATGTATTCCAACGGATGAAATCAAATTTTAATTCTCAAAGGAATTCAATTTCACCTCTTTCCAAACAGGGTGTAAAGATTAATTAGGCTAAGTAACATCGGTGATTGATATGGTTCTACGGAAGTTTTCTATCTGCTACCAAAGTAAATCGGGAAGCACTCGTGGTGGACAACCCAGAAGTCTAACATTCCTTAATTGTGAGTCACATTTAGGCTGCGTTTGTTAGCCTGTAATGTAATCTAGCTTGTAATGTAATCCATCTTGTAATGTAATGTAATGTAATGTTGA
Organism: Kaempferia elegans; assembly: GCA_037974815.1. Taxonomy (NCBI): domain Eukaryota; kingdom Viridiplantae; phylum Streptophyta; class Magnoliopsida; order Zingiberales; family Zingiberaceae; genus Kaempferia; species Kaempferia elegans. The sequence goes on from JBBPFQ010000057.1 coordinate 4,909,272, forward strand.
TTACATTACAATGTTTTGTGAAAAAACTGCATGTAATCCAGATTACAA
>JBBPFQ010000057.1:4993462-5011771 GCA_037974815.1 Kaempferia elegans
TTATCTTATCCATGTTAATCTAAGATCAGATCAACGGAAACGTTAGAGCGTAATGAATAACCTATTTGAGAATGTTAACTCTTAGGATCAATTATTACTTTTCTGATTTAATATAACTGTCAGTGTAAACTTTTTATATATTAGATCGATATTCTTAAATATGATATTATCTATTTTGATTAACCATTTTATAAGTGCGCTAGATTGGCGTTGGCTCTGCATCTGCTCTGCCGGGAGTTTGTAGACTTCGCCGAGCGGTAAAAATGGGCTCACTGAGCCCGAGCCATTGCGGCTCAATTGAACCATTGTGACACTTCTAATGCAATGCATCGAGCCAAACTAGTCGGACTAGACCCGGTTCCGGCTCACGACCTAACGCTAATCAGCTCCCCACCGTCGTCCCCAACCGCGAACACTGAGCCACGCGCTCCGAGCTGGAAGAGGAATCTCATAAATGGCGTGCAAGGTTGTCGCGATCTGGTCGATGCTGCTCTCGGAGCGGCCACGGTGCCTCTCCCGCAGCACTGTTCTCGCTTCCTCTCCTCCGCTCCTTTGGCACCGAGGTAAGGCTTGGTTTGGAGCCACCCAGATTCGGTGCTCTCACGGTAACGCCCCGTCGGCTGCCTCCCCTCATGACGAGCAGGGCCCGCCCCAGGAGGCTGTCCTTAAGGCCATCTCAGGTTAGTCTCTCGGTTTTCCATATCAGATCGGTTTTCTTTATTATTATTATTATTTCTTATGATTGGTTCTGACCTAGTTTTCCCCGTCTAAGGTGCGGAGAGGGTAGTTTGAACGAATTTTGTTGGGAAACGAATGCAACTGTGAACTGTGTATTCTATTTAGTTGAACGTTAGGGAAGGGTTTGTACTCTCTTCCATGCGTTTAAAGATCATGGGAGCTTATCGATCTTTCTTTGCACGTCGTTCATGTTATTTTTATTGCGATTCTTGCGATTCCTTTTTATTATAATGTGAAGTTGGAAGCAGATTTAGTGTCACTCAACCAATTTTGATTTGGGTTCAATTCGTTGTTTCCACTTTTTGTGGGAGGTTGGCAAGCCAAGTTTATGTTACCGTGGCAAAGGAAAATAAAGGAAACAAAAAGAATATCACTGCTATGGTGACAAGGGAGAATAAAATCTTGACAAAAGAACACTTGCACTTGTTGATTTAGCAGAATGAAAGTAAGCCTATAAATAGGCTTTTACAGTAGACTATTTCAACCACATCTCCTACTTAATAGGATCACACACAACACTAAACCAATCACTAAACTAAAGACTCGGACAAACTATGACTTGGACAAAACTACTTATCTAAAACTTCTAAAAGATAAAACTTTTAAATCTTATCAGTTTAGTCAGTGATAACATAGATGGTAGCGTCAAAAAGGAGTTTTGTCTGTATATGGTCTTAGTCTGAGCAAAAGAGTTTAATCTACATAATGCAATGCAGATATTCATGTATAATCTGCCTTGTAAAAAAATCAGGTGAATTTTTACAGCAAGTGCCTTTAAAACAACTTGTTTGGGTTGAAGACCAGTCTAAAACCATTTATTAGAATCTACCGCTTCCAACCACTGTTTGAAAAACCAAATTTAATTCTTATAGGATGTGGAATCACCTCCACCATAAGCCAATGTGTTGGGATTTTCATCTTCCATTGGGAGAAAGCACACACACTCAAAGAAAGAAAGTAGAATCATCTTCTCCATATGTTGCTACATTGGGTTGTCCGTGGTAGGAGAACACAAAGAAAAAACAATAGAAAGTTTAGACATTTACTATAATCCAGTTCGACAGGGAGAATCAAAGTTTATCTAATAAAAGAGCAAAAGTGCAATGAAAAACAGATAAATCATTGTTCACACCTCATGCAAAAACCCTCACACTATACCTTAGACTCCTAATTCAATACTAATGCAGACAATATAAAAACTTCACCGCCAACGCTTCTTGAATATCAAAAGTTATACCAAAGAAGTAAAATTCTCATTTCTACAAGCTTTCTAGTGTTTCACAGACTCCAGCGTATCCCAAGTCTAGGCTTCGAAACAGCCCCATGATTAAAAGATTTGCATCGTTTTGTTTTATTGGTCATCACAAGGTAAAAACTCACCAGAAAACATATTGTATCACACTAAACAAGCTGAAAAAGGGTTACTACTTGCTTGAGCTGTAATTGGGCCTAAGTGCCTTGCACTATTGGCAACACTACTCATTAGACCTCACTTGCCCAGCATCGAGCCCCACATGTGCGGATAGTTGGTAAGACATGTGGTATCTGATTTTTGTCACCTGGCTCAATTTTTGCTTTAGCGAGCTATTTTTGTTAGTTCTAGCCTCTTGATGGTGGAACTCATATGCATTGGGTGGAAAATTAAATCAAAGACAACTTAAAATAGAAATGCAACCATGGAGACAACTAGTAAGCTAGTCAGCATATATTATTGACAAATGTTTTTGTCCTCTGTTAGAGCTTGTTTAGAAGAAGAAAAAGGAAAAGAGAAGGGAAAGAGGCTGCGGAAAGGAGAAACATCTTCCTTTATTTAGGTACTAATTAGTAAGGTGAACTAAAGGGAGACAATTTCCATCAACACTCCAGTTCCTAATTCCTAAAATTCAGTGGATTTGCAACATGTTTAAATATAATGGAGGGAAAGGAAGAGAATTTTTGTTCCTTTGATTTTCTTCCTCTTCTTTAATTTGTTGCCCCTAGCTGAGGACTTTGAATCCCTCCCTTCCCTTGTTCTCATTTTAACTTTCTTCCCCTCAAAATAATTGTTTACGGCGAGATGCTTTCTTGTATTCATTTGCTTGTGGAGTGGTTTGGGCAGGAAGCTTAAATTGTGATCTGCTGAGACGAGCATATTATGCCACCAAAATGTTAAAAGCACTATTTTGTTTTATTGGCAAATGCTTTTGAAGCTTTGTGTAATTTTTTCCCCACATTTTCTCGTTGCCTTCAATTTGTTAAATTTTGTTGTCATTGCATCCAGAAGTATCGAAAGCTGAGGGAAGGGTTGCACAGACAACTAACGTTGTTATTGGTGGTACAGTGGTTAATGATTCTACTGATGAATGGCTTGTTCTAGATAAGAAGGTATGCTACTGATCTACTAGACCATCCTACCCTTAATTTTGATTTGAAGTCAATCTTGCTAAATTGCACGTTCAAGTTTTTCCATAGCCTTTTATTTCCGGACATTCGTAATCAGCTGATATTGATTTTTTTTTATAAAAAAAATACCTTTCCACTTTAGAGTAAGTGTATATGGGGAAACATATTTGAACCCCAGAGTTCACTTCTTTTCAAAATTTTCTGCAAACTCTGAAACTCATTTTACACTACATCTCATGACCTATGCCCTAAATCTATCTAGTAAGCTGCCAGTTTAGACCAAATAATGTCATGAGTAGCAGATGTTGTTGCTGACTGCTTGCTTGACTAGATGAAGTTACATACAAGAGCTGCATTGGTTTCGCAAACTTCAGAAGGTTGAAACATAATTTTTCACACCTTGTTTAATTTGTGGAGTGGGATTGATCAGGAAGAGAATAGTTATTCTTGGTAGATGAACACATGGAATTAAGTTTGTTTCTCAAATGGAATAGATGCTTTGTTCTCATTTCTATCCCTGTGTTTGATTTGCTAAAACTCTGTAAGTAACAGATATGGAAAAATCTCCAAAAGAACCAGATATCCTTGCAAATAAAATATTTCCTTATCGCATTTTGAAAAAATAAATCTGCATAATATCTTTTGCTTATCGTGATGGTGGGAGTAGCAAATTGGACAAAAAGAACAATTATTTTATCATGATATCGTAGTTGGTTGTATTTTTTTAACCAAATATAGTTGTTCCATTGAAGTTCATAAGGAATAGAACTATTCGTGCAAACAAATGTGCAATTAAAGTTTTTGGGGAAATCTGATAAAAGTTAGTAAAGGGAAGAGAAAAATGAAATTTCCGTGTATCCATATGAGGCCATGAGATTGACATGCCTTTATCTCATGGTAAAACTATCTACGGATAAAATATTGTTTTTGACTTTATCATTATTTGTGACCTCTAGTTCACAATCTGTATATTTACATTTGAGCCAATATGTATATATACACCATACAGATAAGAACACGGTTCTCTAGTCACAATTAGCTGGAGTCCTTACACTGTTGTTTTTGGCTTTTCTTAGATGCTCAGATCAAGACCTACAACCAATCTTTTTGATACAAATTTTGTCACATGCTGTATTCTTTTCATATTTATCAACTCAAATTTTTTACTTTATCCATTCTGGCATAATGTCAAATAGGATTATTTCATAGTTAGAAGCTTTTCTTCTGGACCTTTATAAATTTTGATGATCTGTTTGTATAATTGTTGGCATATTTGCACATAAGCCAAAAGGATAATTTATCTAGCTTTGTTCTTTGTCTTTTATTCCTTGTCAAATTGAAGGTGGAACCAAAGAAGTGTCTGTTGCTGAAATGGAGATCATGACACTTGTGCAAGTTGTCAATTAGTGTAATGTGAGATATAGACAACTCAATGTTTTTGGACTTGCTAAATAACTTTTATGGAACAAATGTTTCCTGTTCCACTCCAAATTTCAATTCTCTTAGCATTAAAGGAGAAATAAAATAACTATTTCTTGTTCTCAATTGAGAATGTAGCTATTGACTAATGTATTTGTACAGGTTAATTCGTATCCCATGGTCAGACATTTTAATGCAATTGGAATTGGGGGTGATGAATTTGTCCAAGCAATGGTTGTTGCTGTTGAATCTGTGATCCAGGAATCAATTCCTAAGGTTTGTGAATAATGCCATATAAACTAGTTATTCCTCGAGATCGTTAAAAGTACAATTGTGCATGCAAATGTTTTACTTTTTTACTGTTTCTCTCGTTGCAAGGCAAGGATCACTGTTTTGCACTTCTGATTGATGAACTTTCAAAAAATAGGAATACTGAACTTTTTTGAGAAAAGGGATCACGAATGAGAGATTTCAAAGTTGGAGGAACAAAATTCTATGGATTCATGCTTGATTTGAAGTGAATGAACCTATTTTTAACTTGACAACTCTCTTTGCTTGCTTAGTCTTTCCTGCATATAGAGGATCAAAAGAACTTATTCCCAAATTCATAGATCATTTTTTGTTATTCTTGAAAAGGTGCATATTTTACGAGTATCTGTTGAAATGATCCAGAACAGTAGTTCCTTTGGAGCAAATGACAGCTAAAAATGTGAGTGCTGGCATCTGGACTCAAGTAGTGCAAACCTGTTGGAAAGCTGATTAATGAAATTGGGCCTCAAATGCCTCTTAGTAATGCTTTAATCCTCTTAGTTTGCAAGTTAAACAAATAGGAATCAGAATATATTTCCTTCCCGATATTGAGACGAAGGTTCTTGAAGAATATTTTAAGGGATCGCTCAGGCATACATGTACATGAACATAATCTCTTGTACTGTATTCTTTTTGTGCACGAAGTACATCAGCCTGTGCTTTATAATATCCATTAGCTAATACAATTTTATCCTAACATGGATAAGTTTCTAGTATATGCTCATAATATCCTTACCTTTTTGGATCAATTTGGCTTGTGCAGGAATGACATTACTTATCTTCGCGCTACTTAATTAATTTTGCTCAACAGGGTAGGGTCACTCGGAAAGTATCATCGAGGGGCAAGTATGTATCGGTAAATATCGGACCTATTCATGTCATCTCTAGTGAACAGGTATGCTTCATTTCTCCAAATGTGATGTCTTGCCATTAGGCACTATGCATAATTCATGCATTCGAACGACAATCAGCCCAGCTTTTAGCTTGCAATTTTCAGGTTCAAGCTGTATACAATGCCATGAAGAGCGACGATAGGATGAAGTACTTCTTATAAGCCATATTGTTTCTAAAGATGCTGATCATGGCTCATCTTGACGTGGATTATCAATGCCAAATTCCAGGGTTCTGTTGGTGACCATATCGATTCTTCCTGATCGACTCGAGGCAACAAAACATCGACGCAAATTTTCTGCCTCCTACTTATCCATTTTTTGAGCCAATAGTGTCTTTCATTGAAATCTTTGCCGGATGAGTTTGTTAGAAAAATGTTGGTAGATAAGAAATACATTATATGATTAGTATGGCTAACTCCATTATCACATTTGTTTTAAAAAAAATGTATGAGTTCATGATACTTTATGTGTGTGATCAGTAATTCACATGCTGATATTAAAATACAGTCAATTATTGAATTGACAAGATGGCAGTTAATAATTTAATAAAGGTGCAATAATATGCGATGATATAATAAAATACTAAATGCGCTAATAATTATGTACTTGTGCGGTTGCACATTTAGAATTGATGTGGTCAACCATTTATTAATCTGCGCATAAATACTTCTAAATGACTTTAAGGACATCTTTAATGCAAGGGTGGTGGAAACTTTGTAAAATTAAAAAATCTCATTAAAAAAACTTTAACCGTGGTATGAATAAGATTTGAAGTTTATAATTAAAGAGCAGATTTGAAAATTCAAACCTGGTTTTTTATTTCAAAATCGATGTAATGTGTATGTAATCATGCAATTACATGTTATGAATTGGGAAAAAAAATCATTAAAGTTTTAACTATTGGAAATTTTCAATAGGTTTTTAGAATATTAATGTGACATTATGTGGCATATTGAGATCGTTAAAAAAGTTTTTGTAAAACTCTAACCATTAGAGATGCCTTAAGTCGGACCGGATCGGCGATTTAACCTGTTAAATTGAAACCGACACAAAAACCGATTTATCGGGGGAAGCCGCGCAAATTGGGGATTTGAAAAAATTGCTAAATAATGACGTCATCAAATTAAAATGATAAAAATATATTTCTAAGTATCTGTTGATTATTAGAAATAAGACTTCAATCTAAAAAAAATAATATCTTTATTTAAAAATATATATATGAATGTTGAAGTGAATATGTGTATATATGGACATAAAAAAACAAATGACATAATAAAAATTAAGAATTTAGAAAGTGAAGTTGTACCTATTAAAAAAAATTTCAGAAGATAAGCCTCAAGTGGTAGGTATAAAAAACTAAATTGATAATAATAAAATAAAATAAAATAAATTTTATTTAAATATAAATAATGATATAGTAAGGAATACTATTTATGATAAGTTATTATTGGTTGTTGTTGGATTTTTAAAAATATATATAAAAGAAATTAAAAAAATATGATTTTTAATCGTCCGCCTTGAATATTAAAATTTTGGTGGTGTATTTTCTGTTTGAACAGCATGGAAGGTCAATGGGTTATAAAGGTATTTTTAAAAAATTTATTTTTAAAATTAAAAAAGGTATTTTATAAAATTAGGATTTTGCTTTTGGAAAAAGCAGCGAAACTTCTCGGTCGGTTTCAATTGCCTGAAAACCACGTCCAGCGTGGTGCAGCTTTAAACGCACGTGCACGTGCGGATGAGCTTAGCATTTCCACAAAGCCCTCAATTTTAAAAGAATTTCATTGATATTATCATAGTGATCCGAAAAGGGTCAATTTGACAATTAAAAATTGACAAACAAAAAATTAAAAGGATGTATCCACGATACTTATTATATTTCATTAACATGGAGTATCTAAAATACCTTTATATTATCTTAACCGAAGGTCAACGTCAGTCAATATAAATGTCAGGTCATCATGTAAAATCAAGAGATGGTCAATAAAATGATATATCAGCATCAGATAGTCGACTGGTCAAATAGAATGGTCAACAGTGCAAACACAATGGTTGATCATGAGAGTAGCCAGTCAGGTAAGGTCAGCCGGTCGGACATCTTCAGTCAATTGGATCAATCTTATAGAATCAACTCTCCATAAGTCAAGATGTCATTTCCTTATTGCCAGCAGCAAGCCGGTCGGCGAGTTCATCCGCCAAGGTCAATAGCCGATCGGGTCACATTGCCAAATAGCGATGAGTGTGAGATCCGATCGGCACAAAAAATAAGAGTCCTCTTTGTCGCTTAACCTAACTGAATGTCAGGAGAATATTTTCTGTCAGCAGAAGAGCTTACCAGATGCAGACATGTGGCACGTGCAATCATGGACAGTCCATTTATAGAAAGCCCAATTTGGAAGGTAATCAATGCACGTGGACAACTAACATGAAACTATAATCCTCTTGCAACTATAAATAGACATTTTTGTAAAGGTCGTAGATACACACAATAGAAATTTTACGCCACTTTCTTCAGCAAACTTTACTCTTCGACATCATTAGGCTAACTTGAGCGTCAGAGGACCAAACACGGAAAGGCTTCTCCCTGTTTCGTTGCTAACGTTCTCTGCTAGTCTTTTAGTGCGCAGGAAGCTGATCACAGCCTCGTCAGCGACTCCAAGATCCACATGGACAAATGCTTCCCCGGTGTCTGACTGCTCACTTACAGACAAAATCATTATCTAATCATTTGATCTTATATATATAATTTTGATCATGTCTGTAAACGAGCAGTCAAACACCGAGGAAATTGCCATCTACGTGGATCTGTGAGTCGCTGACAAGGCCACGATCTGCTTCCTATGCATCAAAAGCTCGAAGAAAACGTTAGCAACCAAACAGCTGGTGAATGCTCTCCGTGTTTGATCATTCGACACTCAAGTTAGCTCGATGATATCAAAGAATAATTTGATGAAGAAAAATGACGTCAAATGATGATGATTTGACACTTTATTGACCAACTCTTGACGTAAAATGTTTATAAAAAATAGAGTATATAAGTAGTGTTTCAGATAAATCATCCGGTCAGAATATATTTTTGATGCCCGGTAATATAAATTTGCATAATTTTTATATATAACTTACAACCTAACTCACCCCATATTAAAAACAAATTATTTCCAGCCCTCCATATAAGATATACGGAAGCAAACACAATAAGATGTATTACTTTCGTCAATAAATATTCATACAACAAAAATACCTAAATACCCTTAATATCCGTGTTTAAGTGGATATCTCATGTTCCATATATAGTCAATATCTGATCCTCCTCTATAGAGTCACAATCGAAAGACACATAAAAAATAAATACTCTTATATTCCTATCCCTTGCCTACAAAAAGTTCACTATCCATCCTTAAAATAGATTTACCAATCTATGATGAAAAAACATCTATGTTTCTACTTTATCCACACCCAAGTTTTGATTATTATAATAATTATAGCTTTTACTCATGCAGATGATTTTAAATATATTCATATTTAAGTTATTTAAAACAATTTTAAATATTTTAAATATTACATTTTATATTAAATTAAATGGTTAACAATAATAAATTTAAATCATTATTATCTGTAAGATTAAGTTCATATGGGTGGACCAAATCCAATTGAGTTCACATGGGTAGACTCAATCTCTATTTAGTGGGCTTACACTTGATTATAACACACATACATAACTAATTGTTATTAAAGTAACTAAACTCAATTAAGTGATTTAATGCATCATTGCATATAAAGAGGATTTAGATTTAATAGATGTGGATTAAATGTGTAGATCAAATAATCCGCTTCATTAACATTAATGAGTTGTTAATGTGGATGGACCTTCTTGGTGAATATTCCCCATAGGTGGGTCAAGCATATAAGGGATGAGATTTGGTTCAATTAGGGCATATTGAACCAATTCCTCTTCCCCTCACGCTTCTTCTTCTTCCCCATCTGAGGAGAGGTGCAAGATTGCTTGCCCAACCCTATGGAAGACTCCGCTACATTTCCAAGACATCAGGGACAAGTAAAAATCAATATGATTACAATGGACTAGGTAAGTTTTCCATGTCTATTGATTCAATTCCATTTTACTTTAAAAATTAATAATACCTAGATCCATATGCATCATCAGAGGCAAATACGACGCATTGCAAGTTTCTTTCATTATCCACCTAACTAAATTAATTTAATCTCACACTTAGGATTAATAATAATAATATTCGATGCTAATTAAATTATTATTTTTTTAAAATAGGAATTTAAATTTATATAATCATATTATTGAGATGAATTTAATTTTTAATAAAAAGTTTTTAAAATGAATACGTATATTTATACGACGACAATAAATATTTTTAGGAAGAAAGCCAAAGATTTGGCTGAGTCCTCAACCTGCCCACTCTCCGCTAGTCGTTCCACACCCAAACGCCATTAAACAAACGCTTCCTCTCTTCGTCTTCATCTTCCTCTCTTTGCATCCGATCGCGCCAACCGAATCCCAGCGGAGGCGATTTCAAGTTCGAGTCGATGCCCCGCGAGATTGTGCTGCGCTGATTGCTTCGTAAAGGACCAGAAACTGATCGATTTGCTCGGGAAGTTCCTGTTTCTGCGGCTGTAATTGATTTAGGTTTCGATCTTCTTGGGAAAACATGGATTGCTTCCCTTGCTTCGATTCGAAGGATCGGGCGCCGCTCAGTCGGGATAACGCGAGCGATCGCAAGAGGGAGGAGCTGCCCATGGTGGCGCCTCGCGTCGAGAAGTTGTCCTTGGGTGAGTTTGAATACCTGCACGGATCGCGTATGAAGTGGTTTGAAGAAACTCGAATTTAGTTTCTCTTTCGTCTTCCTTTGGTTTGGTGTTGAGAATTGTAGACAGGCCTCGTTGTTGTCGTTGTCAGAGTGAAGATTTTTCTTCCATTAATTAGCTTAAAAGATTAAAGCAATAATTGGAACCTGGAAGTGTCCGTTTGTAGAGATGGATGTGTGAGATTAATTTCATCTGCCTTGAAATTTTAAACTAAAATTATTTTCCAAGTCGCCAACTTGCCCTTTTCATGCTATCAAGATCTTAGACGCTATCCAGAGCATAGAAGAAGTATATAGTTCAATTGATTTGTATCTCGTCCATTTTGAACTTTCATGAGTTCCATTAGATCAGATCTTTTGATATAACTCTGAGTTGCTTCATGAATTTACAGGGAATGATAAGATGAGGATCAGAAACAATTTGCATACAGAGAAGGAATCACTGGACATGAAAAAGGAGCCTCTATTTGTTAATTCGGCACAGACTTTCACCCTTCGAGAGCTTGCCGCTGCGACGGGTAACTTTAGATCCGAGTGTTTCCTCGGAGAAGGAGGATTTGGACGAGTTTACAGAGGACGCCTGGAAAGTACTGGTCAGGTAACTCGATGATGGATGTGAGAACTGTTAGTTTGTGACTACGAGATTTTTTTCTTCTTCTTCTTCTTCGTGTTTGAGGACTGACCAACTTATACAGTGTCCCACTGATTTCACGAAGTTGGAAATTGGAAATTGGAAATTGGAATTCTCGTAGAAGTGGTTTTTAGGTGTAATTATTTACTATTGATTCCTTCCTTTATTTTTATTTACGGAATGGGTATCAATTTCTTCTGCTTGCAGGTAGTGGCTGTGAAAAAGCTCGACAAGAACGGACTGCAAGGAAATAGGGAGTTCCTAGTGGAAGTACTCATGCTCAGCTTATTGCATCATGCCAACCTTGTGAATCTGATTGGTTATTGTGCTGATGGTGATCAACGCCTCCTTGTGTACGAGTACATGCCTTTGGGATCGTTAGAAGATCATTTGCACGGTGTGATTCTCATAGTTGACTTACTTAAAAAGGACCTGATACATAGTCTCCCATTTGTTTGCTGCAAGCACTGTTATTTGTTTGGAAGAAATTCCTCTTCCTAGTAGTACACCCATGTTCTTTCTTTGTTGATTTCTTGTTTAGCATTAAGTGAATTCCATGTCTAAGTGCTGGAGTTGAACTGGGAATTTGAAATGTGAAAAAAAAAATCATTTTTGGCACATGCTAGTTTCTTTATGGTTAATTTTTCTGAGAATTTCCTTTTATGAAAAGTTTATCCATTAGAAAAAAATTAAAGAACTTATAGAATTTAGGACTGTAAGTATGTTAGTTCGATCCTAAGTCTGATGGCCTAGAAGAGGTAAATGTCGGAAAGTATTGAGATTTGCACACACACACACACACACACATATATATAACCTAGCTAAACATTGGAACATTCATATTTGTAATGGTCATTAGACTTAGCCACGTAGGAGAAGCCACTAAAACATTCACATCTGTAACTTTAGAAAAGTATTTAGAAATTGAATTTGAAGTATAAAATGCACTGTATATTGGCACACTTTTGAGAGTACCGATGAAGATAGAGCTTCTCTTGGCTAGGACTGTATGGAATTAATTGATATCAGAAGATTATCTTCCTATAGCTCATTCATTGCTTTTGTTAGTTGGTACTAGTGAGGAGATGAAACACTATAAAAGAGAGGAGAGGAGTAGAGGGGAAGCACCTACTTGAACCCCAACAACAACAGGAAGTACTGATATCAAACTTAGAGAGATCAAAATAAAATCATATTTTATAACGGTGCCTATTTCAATTCTAATTATGGGATTCCAGTTCCAATTGTCAATTGTGTCAATGGTTAAACCAAATATCTTTATGAATACAAAGAACTTATTTCCTATACTATATGTGTTCCGAGCATTATTTAATTTGGGTCTCAAGGAATTATGAGTGTGTTCTATATTTATGAGAATACTTATATTTGATGCAAAGAGATTATGGTCCTCCATGTTTGTTTGAGTACTCAGAGATTCTTCTTTGTGAAATCAGATTATCAATCAGTTTCTGATTACTCATGCAACATTTATTTATTATTTATTTTGCTGAGAAATGTGATTCAATTTCATATTCTGTGAGTATATATTTTACTGCTGTTTTGGGAACTAATTGACTGGCAAGCTCAGTGGTTTTGTAAACAAGCAACTATACATTCAATCTCAGTTGATCAAATAGGTTATTAGTATGTCTATTTGGTTACTTGATAATTCATTATACAAAGTTAATATAATCATTCTCTGTAATTTTCTAGGGTAAGTATTGTCCTTGCTAATAATAACTTATTTGTCTATATTACTAGATCTTCCACCTGAGAAGGAGCCACTCAACTGGATTACAAGGATGAAAATTGCAGCAGGTGCCGCTAAGGGATTGGAGTACCTTCATGACAAAGCTAGTCCACCAGTTATCTATAGGGACCTAAAAACCTCCAACATACTACTAGATAAAGGCTTCCACCCCAAACTCTCTGATTTTGGTCTTGCAAAGCTTGGTCCAGTTGGTGATCAATCTCATGTATCAACAAGAGTAATGGGAACCTATGGATATTGTGCTCCTGAATATGCTTTGACTGGGCAATTGACAGTCAAATCTGATGTGTATAGCTTTGGAGTTGTTCTCTTGGAGTTAATTACCGGAAGGAAGGCCATTGACAGTACCAAGCCACATGCTGAGCAAAATCTCGTTTCATGGGTAGCCTTTCTCTACTTTTTCTTTGCCTTGCCTGTTTTTCATGCCTTAATGCCGTGACTAAATACTAAGTGGTTATAGATAGGCATTTACACTTGTCTTTCACCTCCCACTATTTGATATGCGTGAAATTTTGAATATGTTCTCATTTTCATCTTTTTTGTTGGGAATAAGATCGTGTTACTCGTTGTGGGAGATAAGTTTTAGTGTTTTTCCTTGTGAAACTTAATGCAAGCACACCTTTAGAAATGGACTGCAAGCACACCTTTAGAAATGGACTTAGAGATTTTCCATCACACTCTGAGGCATCTAAAACTACGTCTCGAGTTTTGCTTTAATCTTTCAAGAATGCACGAAGACTTGTCGTTTCTATTTAATTCCATGATCTTGCATGCTTGTGGCAGGTTCGTCCCGTCTTCAAAGACAGAAAGAGACTTCCAGGCTTGGCTGATCGAAAGCTAAGGGGTCGGTTTCCTATGCGTGGCCTTCATCAAGCTCTTGCTGTAGCATCCATGTGTATCCAAGAAGATGCTGCTGCCCGTCCTATAATTGCTGATGTTGTCACTGCTATGTCCTACTTGGCATCCCAAACATATGATTCAGGTGCAGTCGCCGCAAATAACAATAGGCCCGGGAGTGAAAGGAGTAGCAGAAACACACATGAGGAAGGTGGAATAGTACCGACCATCCTCGACAATAGAAGGCCTGGCCATATGCAGCAAATGAGTTATGAAGTCCTTCCTAATGAGGCAGCTCCAATGTTGAGGTACAATGTGGACCGAGAACGAGCTTTGGCCGAGGCAAAGCAATGGGGTGAGAATTGGCGGGAGAAGATGCAAACTTATTACCCTGATGCACCTGCCACAACTAGTGATGCCTCTGGCACTGAAAGGAGCAGGGATGTAAATGAGGGTGTAAGAACACCAACTCCCTTCCAGAGTGGAGAGCCAAGGCTGATGCAACATATCAATTCTGACTCCCCAAAGGAGACAGACCCCATTTTGAGTCGTAATTATGAAGTTCTTCCCAAGGAGGCAGCTCCAATGTTGAGGCACAATGTGGAACGAGCGCGAGCTTTAGCGGAGGCAAAGCAGTGGGGTGAGAACTGGCGAGAAAAGATGCAAACATACTACCCTGACGCAGCTCCCACAACTAGCAATGCCCCTGGTGCTGAAAGGAGCAAGAATGCAAATGAGGGTGGGAGAACACCAACTAACTTCCAGAGTGGAGAGCAGACGCAACATATGGATTCTGACTCCCGTAAGGAGGCCGCTACCTTTCTGAGGCATGATTCTGAAAGAGAACGAGCATTAGCAGAGGCGAAAATGTGGGGGCAGAATTGGCTGGAGAAGACGCGAGCTAAAGCCATCGCAGAGGGAAGCTTTGACGTCGCAAATGCAATCGGATAGAAGAAGTTGCTGAACTCCATGTTTTTGTTTGAGAGCTGAAGCCGTGTATTATGTCGTTCTCTCTTCTCCATCACTTTGTTGGAAAATGGAAAAAGAAATGCTGGGAAGAATTGCGAAAAGTGATTGTAGATAATTAAATACAAATTGCCTTTGTGAGATGTTATAGAAGACGGATAAGCTGCATGTTTTTTTTTTCACTCTGAGAACTGTCATTAATGATGCTCAGCTGTCCCATTGTTTTGCTCAACATTTTGTTGCAAATGTGTTGTAGTCCAAAACAATAGCTTCAGTCATTCCATTTAGTGCTAGTTAATTTGTCAAAAAAGAAACATGAGCAGACATGGTGCAGTAACCGATGTTTAGGATTGTGGCGAACATTTCGCCCAAGTGAAAAAACAAGTCTCTCTCGAGCAGATCGATCTAACAAAAAATTACTGTTGCATTGACTGAAACTTCTTCTGGATGAGCATGGTCAAATCCATGTATCGCTGTGCACAATTTGTAAGGCAAGCAGTTTCACCCGAGCTGAACTTGCTACCTGGAGTGCTAGTGATGCATTTGTCCCAACATTCGCTGGTAAGTTTTCCTACCATCTCCGCGATCATTGCTTTCTGCTTCTCTTCCTGAAGGAATACAAAAATATTAGTAAGCTATTTATTCACTGCAAACAGTGGAATAGACACATCTTATCCAACTAGGAAGATCAAGACTAGATAGGCATACTGTATGCTCATAAACAAGATTTTCAACCCAGTAAAATTTAAAGAAAAACCGTGAAATTGTTAAGAAAAAACAAAACATTAACAATAGCCCATAGATGATGAGAAAATCACTTGCTAAATGTTCTACTTTCCTTTGATAACACCACACTCACAGATGTACCAATAAGTAAGAAAGTCAGAATCAAATGTCTTGTATGGCTTCAAGCAATAAACAGAATCTACCTAGGAGACAAATTGCTACCCAGCAAATAATAGAAACACTATTGTGCTATTGAAATTTTCAGACGCAAATATCATTTCAACTTGTTCTAAAATGTGAAGCAAATATCCTATATCATGTTTGTTATATCTTCATGAACATCTAAACCTTTTACTAACACAATTTCTGTTTATCCAATTTCAATTACTCCAGTGTTTCTTTTCATATTATTGACATTACAGTTCATATAATCAAATTTTAGCTTGTAATTTCTACCTCCATAAATCAAACTTGAAATTTAATGTACGTCTAATTGCAAATTGGCACAATATCATTGGCAAATAACAAAAGCCAAGAAATTTATCAAGCACTTGTAGAAAGATTACATGTGATAGAAATACTAAAACAGCCATCTCAAAAGGATAAGAAAGAAAATCATCTATGCTTGCTAGTTAGAAAATTTATTATCCATAGTTGATGAAGAATGAATAAAGAGTATATAATAACATAATAATTCCAAGTGTACTTATTAAATGGATGACACACAGACGATGACTCAAAAAGGGATCAGCTATAATTGGTTAGGTATAAAGAAAGAGTATGTCTTATTATTGTACAAAGTAAAAATAATATGCATCATAAAATCAACAACGCATCATAATATTTAAGCCATATGAGAATGATCAATAATTCCTGTGAGATAAGAAAGCCATTGATCCAAAATATTCATAAGATAGTCCACCTTTAATGCATATGAAACTTGAGGAAGTTTCACTTTACATCAAAAATTAAAAATGAGAGGCAATACCAGAATGATCAGCAATCTTGTGTGAAATAAAAAAAATGTCATTGCATCAAAAGATGCTGCATGTTGAAAGATGTTCATCATTACATTCTGGTACGCTTTCATTCCTAAGGAAACAGATCGGGGAACAAAATCCATGAGGCACATTAAAAAGAACATACGTTCAAGCAAGGTTACTTGTTTGGAACAAAACTCATTTGAAAAGGGTCTGTACTCCATACTTTTAGTGAAATCTTCAGAAATGCCATTATAAAACCTCATCAACGAAAACAAAAGTTTTTTCTAAAAAAAATTCAATCCCAAAATTATTATGCCATAAAAGTGGGGATAACTTCGCCGATTCATCCGACTCTGAGAAAAAATCGCTTAGAGTGTCTGTAACAAACACATGCTGGAAATCAATACAAAACACTAAAAATATCATCTTCCGACGTCCAAACTATAATCATCAACTACTGCGTATTCATCCACGAGAAGGATGAAACGCGAGTTCGAGGTTAAATAGCAACGAAGAACCCGAAACAATCACCAAACTGAACTAAATAAGCGTAGAAGTACTAGCCCAAAATTTTTAACCTGCAAGAAACGCTGCAATTCCGGCGAGCTATCCATGACCAGCCGCAATCAACGATCGACCAAACCCTAAACCCAGAACAAAGTGTAGCCTGATGGAGGTTTTATAGAGTAGAACGTTGGGCTGGGTTTCGCAATCAACGATCCTCATAGCCCACTATGAGGATTTCGTTAAAAAAATAATTATTTTTAAATATAAATAAATAAATCATATATAATTTTCAAAGCAAATAAACGACTAAAAGAAATTAACCATATAATAATTTTTATTATCTATATGATAATCTGTCGTATAAACTATAAGTTTTAACCAAAATTATCAATCAAAATTTGCTACATAAATATATTAATTATAAAGTAATTTTAAAGTCGCATATTATTTATTATAAATTTAATAATTTTAACCCCATGTCCAACAATTTTAATCGAAATTATTATATTAAAATTAACCCAATATCAATTTTGATTCAAACTAGCATAATAAGTTTTTAAATTTATATTTGAAATGACTTTATGTTTTTAATTTATATAGTAAGTTTACACTTGTTTTCCTAGTGTTACACACTTTAAATATTGATATGTATGCAAACTATGCATCATCTATTTTAAATTGTTGATTAATCTTGATTGTTATATTCCATTTATTTTGACATTGTATCATTGACATGCATATTTTTTTCTATGTGGAAGTATGGATCAAGCATAGTCATTAATATATTTTATTATATGTCAGTTACATATTGCATAGGTGCTTATGCATTTTGTTGAGCACATATTACCTAAATACACTTTTTTAAACCTTTCTGGAAGACATTATAGAATTAACTCCAGAAATAAGATTATAGGACCTTATTAAATGAATGTCTCATATGAACTATCTAGATCTTGAACCATAGGGCTGAATTCTTATATAAATGTCGTAAACAGTCCCACCTACCTAACATTGAAACCGTCTGAGAACTTGCAACTCTTTGTTTTAGGTTCCTAACCCTATTTCAGCCATCTCCAACCCACAACATCAAATTTAGTGTTATTTTCACACCAAAATAGTATAATTTCAGCACCGAATACTATTTCAGCTCCAACACATCAACACCATTGATCATGTCTGGAAGGCGGCCGATTGGACACCGGGAAGCACTCAACGCAGGTCGGACAAAGAAATGCGGATGCAGGGTTCTGGCTTTACTCGGATCGGCGAATCGTAGAAGTAGGCACTCGGCAGTAGGCACTCGGCACTTGGC
>JBBPFQ010000057.1:5022963-5036973 GCA_037974815.1 Kaempferia elegans
TTTTTTGTTTCATTATTCTTGGTTTTGTTTCATTTCCTTTTTCTAGGTAACATGAACAAGGTATGAAATGTAAACCAAGTCATAGTAAGTAATATACCAATCATTCTCCCAAGAGATTAAGTTAGTGGGATGATCTTTTAAAGTCACGTCATAGGAGATCTTCTAAGTTAAAGTCACTAAATGTCCTTCTAAGACCAAGTGTTGTGACTCAATTAATGGTTCTTTATCCTCAAAGATATAACATTGTTTATGTTGCCGTTTGTGGGCATTTTTTCTAGAGGGATCAAAATACACGTTTAAGGTTATTTGAATCATGTAAAGGCTTTTCTTGAAATTTAAGTGAGGATTTTGGGTGTTAGAAGGAGACAAGGAGTTAGGATCCCATGTATTAAACAAATTTTTGATTAATAAATTTATATTTTGATTATTTATGTGAGAATTTTTCCTTTATGTGGTTACCTTTTATTTTCTTTACATGAGATATCTATCCTTTTATTTTAACAATTTCGTCCTTATCTTCTGGGTTGGGTGATTTGAGGGATCAATTTTGTTTTTCTTTTGCTGGTACCAAAGCTAAATATTGATTTAATTTTATACTTGCTTCTCTGATCACCTTTTCTTCTTCACATGCTTCCTTCCATGACCACACCATTACTATTTGCAACAACTGCATCCATCGGCTCATCGTTAACCTCTCCTTACAATCTTGTATGAGTCGCTCCTCTTTGATCCCCTCTTGAGCGTGCCACCTACTTCAGTTGACCCATGCTGTCCTCTCTTCTGCGTCAGTACACTAACTTGCCTTCTACGTCATCCCACCTCCGATGCACACTCCCTAAGTTAGTCGTCTCTGCCAAATCTCCCTCCTCCCTCACTGCCATCTCCAATAGTTTCCGATTTTGAACTGCTCCCAGATTTTGGCTACATTTTAGTGGGTTAACTTGTATTTCCATATATCTTTTGTTCTATGTAACAGTATCTACATGTTTATCCAGATTAAGAAGGGTGGCTTATGAGATTGGGCAAAAGGCGATTACACTTGCCCCCTGTTAGTCTGCCCATGACTATTACGAAGGAGGTAAATCACGGTGACCGAGAGGTAAGATGGATGGGAGGGTCAGCTGTGCCAGGTGCAGGGATTTACGCCCTGCCAACCCTGAGATTCGACCCTTCGCTCATTTGGCAAATCTGCCATCCACTTACCTTCTCAGCTAAACCTGTGGGGGCAAGGGTGGCTTATAAGAGAACACAACCATAAGAACCTCATGAAATATATACTGAAAATTTTGTATGATCTGGTTTATGAAAAAATTTATCATGTACCTGGTTTATATTGCACTTTAGAATATTCCTATCAATTAAAAGGAAATTCAATTTTTTTTTACTACTGATTGCTTCCTAAAAGGGATCGGTAAGCTATGCAAATTCTGTCATCCTATCATTTGGTTTCTTTTTTTGGGTTTTGAGCTGAACATATGAATGTATATGTTGTCTATGTTCAAATATTGCATTTCACCTTCTGACACAGCTTTGTTTTTATTTTGATTTGTGTACCATTATGTAATTACTTGAAGTGGCTACTCTATTTATTTCTTCCTAGATATGGGATTTTAATTCTGGAAGGTTAAGGAATCAGTTTGAATATCCGTCATTTGAAGTTGGATTTGGTGCAAATTCCACTGGTTTTGCAATCAAGAGTTATGGTGAACTTCTTGCAGAAAGTTCGGTTGGAGCTACAGACCAAGCAATAGAGGATATATGTGAGACAAGCTATCATTCAACAAGTGAGGTACTTTAAGCATATGTCTGACTCAGTAAATAATAGATTCATTAGGTGATTCTGAGGAGTATTTTAGCTGTAAAGTCCTTATGATACGATGTAGGGACTTATCATGCTGCAGCTTCTATCTGACGCAGAAACCAATGAACACTACTGGCATTGCTAGTGTTCCTGCTTCGCCATCACAACTTAATGCTTTAGGTGCAAAAATAACAGGAATGTTTGTACTTTTACTAAATCATCCAGGAGCACTTTTTTGGTTAAATATCAAACAGATGCTCCTCTGATATCAAGTCAATTTAAATCCTTTAAAAATTTCTTGAAAATTGTTAATTTTTAATTTAATTTGGCTTCAACTTGATTCGAATTCCATTCTTGATCTTTTGCAACAAAACAATTTAATTCTGTTTGGAGTTTATTTGATCCTCAAAACAATTTTTTAGCTAAGAAATGTAGTTTATTCACTGTTAAAAGGGTAAAAGGAGAGCCTTGGCATCAAGAGGGTGTCTCCCCTATCAATTTCCCATCATTTTCATTATCTTTCTTGAACCTAAGTAAACCAGTTAACAATTAGTCTGTTGTTAGTTGTTTCTCTATGGATATTTTTTGAACTCTTTCTTATCACTTATGTTGGAATCTTTTATTCAATTGTAACTGTGCACATTTGCTTTGCTTTGCTTTGGAGCAAGGCACAATTTATTCTGTTCCTTTATTGATCGTGAACTTTCTGGTGCACGTTTCAATATTGGTACAATGCAAATTCAAGTTGAAGAACACGTGAGCTTTGATGTTGCTATCAAGTAGATTGCGACATAGTTATCTCTTAATTAATATTATAAGAGATCTACTCCTACACACTTTTAAATGATAGTTGAAGACATCAATCTATATTAATAGATACTAGCTTAAACTTGAGTGTGGGGTAGAGACGCCTTAATGAACTTTCCAGCTGCTAGTTCGCTGGTGAGTGTTTGAGATATTTTCGCCATTGATATCTATCTGCCCTTTTAAGTTTGCTAGTAAATTGTAGCGTCTTATCATAAGCACCTATTGTTTCCCACCATACTTAAATCATGACGGGCAACATCTGTTGGTTGCAATATGCCAATTGATAAGCTGACTTCTTATCCTCATATTTAAGACACTACAGATTTGTTTGGATGATAGAAAAGAAGATTATTCTTCTTTTAAAGGTTTCTTGACTTGCATTCCATTATTCTTTAGGGACAGATAGTTGTAGTTGTCTCAGTATCATGAGTCGATACATTCTCTTTTCCCTTTTTCCAGCTGAAAAAGGCTGATATGACCAGCAGATGTAACAAGAATGTAAAGAAAGCAGTTGCCCAAGGTGTGCCCACCTCAGATATGGTTAGGCCTGTTGGTCCATCAAATCACTCTGGATCTACTGGAAATAGTAAAGAAATGTTGAATGCAAACAAACAAAGTGATGAATATTTGTTGGCACGAAACAGAGGCAATGCTATGCTTCGATACAAAGAGAAAAAGAAGACTCGAAGGTGAGATCAGTTCCTTTTCTGCTTGTCTGCTTTCTTTCCTGGAGTTTTGCCAGATATTCCTCCATTATATCTGCTACTTTCTAATACTTCCCATCGAATTTGTTATCTACAGATATGATAAACACATCAGGTATGAATCCAGGAAGCTGAGAGCTGACACAAGGAAACGAGTAAAAGGTCGTTTTGTCAAATCTTCTGAAGGATAAAATGCGGCCATTCGAGACATTGTAGTCGAATTTCTTTTCTTAATTGTAAGTATGTGATATAAACCGTTGTTTATGTGGATCTGTGTTTGATCTTTTGGCCAAGTTCTTCAGACAAATGCAAATTGTACTGTAATTTGTTCTTTCTCATAATACTTGATGAGTCATGTAGTCCTGCGTGCATGTTTAGCTACAACTTATCTCCCCCAGAGGAGTGTAAATTGAGTCTTCTCTTCCTTGTAATACTTGATGAGTGATGTAGACCTGCTTGCCTGTTTTGCTACCGCATATCTCTCTCAGACGACAGTAAATTGAGTCTTCTCTTTCTCATTTTTCTGCTCCACTCCCCTTTTAAACAAGTAAAAAATAGCTGCATTCATTTGCTATTCTTGTTCGATATGGTCAGCATATACACGGGGCGGGGAGGTATGTATACTATTTTTCTTGGAAGACACTTCACCAAATCCTTGGATCCAAGATTTAAGGACTTCTAACCATGTGAGACATTATCTCTTCTTTATTAACCTTACTTTATCCTCCTCTACCCGTGTTATTCTTGCCAATGAATCTCTCACAATGTTAAAAAACACACTTGATGTTTATCACTTTTCTATTTTTTTTTTGAGCAATGATACACTCAAATAAAAAAATTTAAGAAAAATCTTAAGGAAAGACACATAGTGATGGAACCCATCATTTCATTTTTAACGGGCTCCATCACTTCATGTATCTTTCCTTAAGATTTTCCTTTAAATTTTTTTCTCTCTACGAATCATTTCTCTTTTCTTTTTATATCTGGTTCCCTTTGAATTTATCATTAGCAACCAAACTCAATAAGTTATTAAACAAAATAATATTCATTTGTGGTTCTATTTCTATTAGATTATTATAGATTGTAGTAATTAATAAGGCCCCGAACTACATCTACTTTGTGTAAATCCTTTCCTTTTCAAATAGAATGCTTAATTTTCTGACAAAGTTTGCATTTTTTTTTATTTTTTAAAAAATATATATTTTTTTAAAAAATAATGTTTGATTAATATTTTTCATCCTTGTTTTTTTAAAAAAAGAGATAGAATTTTTTTTAAAAAAAATACTGAATGTCTTAAAAGTTATTTTTTATTTTTAAAAAAATATGTATTTTAAAACAAATAAAAATAGGATAACCAAAGACTCCCTTAATATATTAAAAATATTTTCATTTAGTTTTCACTTATTAAAATCATAAGCATTAATGATTAGTTATTAATTTTATTTTATATATTCTGATTTTTTTTTTTGTTACTTATTATTATCTCGCATACAACACGATGGCAGGAAGGGACCCAAGTCGAATTCGTGCTAAACCGAACCGGTTCATGTGAGGCTTCATTTTTCTAGTCTGTTTGAATTTGTTTCTCCCCAAGCGGCTTCTTCGATCGCGGAACCGAGCCGCGCATCTTCCGTCGCCTCGTGTGCCCATCGCGAGCCGCACAACCACCAGACGCCCGTCAATCTCCCGGTCGAGAAGGCCGCCGTCGCGCAAGAAACCCTCGTCTCCTTTCACCTCGTTCCTTCTCCAGTAGCAACCGCAGCTACTTCGAGAGCCCCTGCAAGCCCTCGCCCTCCCCTACTCGCCGTCTTATTCTGTTCTTTTTCTTGTATCTTAAGGACAAAGTGGTCGATGTTTCCCTCCCTCGCGTCGCGCCGAGGCGGAGCACCTGATAAAATATGGGTGGCAAAGAGGAAACTTTTCAGCCAATGCTATGGATTATCAAGCCACACTGGATCAGGGTTTTCTGCCTGCAGATCGGTTCTGGATCAACCTCAGTGTGATCCTGACCCAATCTGTTTGCAGGCGCATCCGAGATGGTATTCCCACATCTCCAGTGCCTCTAGAGCCCTGCTGGATGGACATAATCGGCAGCCGAGGTTTGTGCTACTGAAGCACCCTCTTAGGGCATGCTCAGCCATCAGTCCCTCGTCAAGCTTTATGTATACTTCCGATAGAACCTTTGCAGCTCCAGTACAGGTGATTCTTGTTCCCTTCTTGCGAATTGATTTTTAATTACTGTCTCTTGTGATTTGATTAAATGTATTGCAGGCTAAACCGAAGGATAAACCATCTTCAGATTCACATGGAGGGCCTCGAATTAATGAATCAATCACTGCTCCATTTATTCGGCTTGTCTCTGATGATGGTATGCAATGAATTTTATTCTCCATGAAACATGAATCCTAAATAATTATGCCTTTTGACATATTATTGATTATTTCTTAGTTTATTTTTGATTACCTGGATTGATTGTAGGGGTGGAAATTCGTTTTGTTTTATGTTCGTGTCACTAAAGAACTATAAGAGCAAATATTAAAATAACTATTTTTTTAAAAAAATTATAGTGTATGATTAACTTAACTATTTAATAGGTTAAGTTATAAGACACACAAATTATTGTTTTTAAATTAATTATCTTCATAAATGGTTTAAATCATGCTGATTCATTTATATATTTAGGTTGTCGTATCACTTTCGAGATTCGTCTTTGTTAGTCGTGTTTACAATTGCCAACTCTAATTGTTTGTGTGTAAGAGATTAATCAATTATTTGCCTAGGATTGTTATCTCTGCATTAACTTGTCCTATCCATTGCAATGCAAATTTGTACTTTGCATGGTTTGATATCTCATATTGTGTAAGGCGGTATGGTCGAAATGTGTAAATTATCAAAATGTGATGCTCATCAGTATGAGTAATCACTCTTATGCCATTTATGCTGGTTGTGCCAGTGACTATTGTGTTGTGTTGGAGTTTGACACATCTTGACACGCTACACTGCATGCTAAGATGAATTCCAATAATGTTTGTTATTTTTATTTTTATTTTTATTTTTGAAATTCTAATTAAATTGATTATTTAATTCCTAATCTTTTATTTTTAAAAGTAAATAAATTAAGTGAAATAAGATTATACGTGTAAAATATATAAGAATTCATGTCGACAATATTGAAGTGAAAAATTAATAAAATATTTTTTAATTCAATTACTAATTGGTATATTTTTGTTAAAAGTAGAAAGTCTAAATGAAAGAGGATAAGAACTAATCTAAATTTACCTTAGCTTGATTTAATTAATACATGCTGAAATATGTAGAGCATCGATGCTACACTAAAATTTAATTCAATATTCTATTTTATTGCTACAGTCTTATTTTTCCAAGTGAATAAACTAAGTTAAAGGCTATTTTTACAAGCTAATAAACTAATTTCATGGGTGTAAAGGTATAAAACTCATCTAAATTCAATTATACATGCTTCAAGATATGCCAAACATTGCTAAGTGCCAACACAATGCGGTGTCGACACTATATGATTCTCGGCAGAATCAAAACACTTGCATGGAATAATACTCTAAACTTTATCCCTAGGCATGTGGTTGCCTTCTCTTCTTCTTCATTTCCTTCTCTCTCCACATCCGACACCATGTGTCAGCACTCCAACATGGTAGTGAAACTGTACCAGATTGAAACTTTAGCAAGTGTCGAGATTTCAAATCTTGGTCCCCTGTGCTATATAATTTTGCAAATCAATTATTGGAGACATTTGTTGACACCAATAGTGTAATGTTATTCTTAATTGTGATTTATTTTATTACTTGAAATGAGGGCCCAGTAAAGGAAATCGGAAAAAAGAAAGAGAAGAAGACCATAGATGAGTAAATTGTGAGCAATTAATTAAATATTTAATGAATAAGTTTTTATTTTCAAAAACGATGTAAATGCCTATTATTTAACTATCTTATAAAATAAATGTTACAAAAACATTTCAAAGACAAATGAAGATTCTACTTAACACAAATAAAATTGAATTAGTATGAACATAAATTACACACTCTAATGATCAGAGAAGATCAATGTAGCCGATCCTAAATAGCTTGTGCACATCGTGTGATTGAATGTTGTTTACTCAAGAGAATTTGATTAGTAAGGCTTTGATTTAGAACATGTAATGTTTTAATATATTCCCTTTTACTATATGCGGAGTTCTTTTTTTAAATTAGTAAGAAATGTTTGCCATTAATAAAGTGATTGATGCTCAAGAGATGGAGTGAGTCTACTGTTAATCCTCCCAGTTTCCTTTCCTTTTTCTGTTATCAGTTTTTTGGAAAAATAAATTATTAGAATTTCTATATGAACTGTTAATTATTTAGATATTATTATTATTTCCTTTGACTTTAACCTATCTTTTCCTATCCAGTATGAATGTAAATGTATACTAATCATTCCAGTGTAAATTGTAGGACATGGGATTGTCACAAGGAGGGATGCACTTGATCGTGCAAAGAAGCTCAATCTTGACTTGGTTGAGGTACATATGACCATTCATAGAGTTTAATTTCTATTATTAATAACTAAATGCATTTCTGATCTGTGGTAAATTATCCTGTCCCTTCTATTACTCTAACTATGTAACTTGTCCTACCTATTAATATACACGGTGGGCAATCTTTGACCTTCCCCTTCCTCAAAAGTAAAATACAATTATATTCGGATTTTTCAGTTGGTAGCCAAATTTTAATTGCATCTGCTCATTTTTTTACACTGATCGATACAACTTTTAGCTTTTCTAGTTACTTTTTAAATATTGATTTCAACTGTAAAAAGCTCGGTGCACGAAGCTTCCGCTAACATGAGTCCCGAGGAAGGGTCTATTGTACGCAACCTTACCCTTATTTGCAAGAGATTGTTTTCGAGATCAAAGTGTTATATACAAAAGAAAAAAAAAACATTCTTATGTTTCTTTAATTACAAAACATACATCATTAATAACCTTACAAAATATAGACTTGTCAAAGCTAAGCATGTCTTATTAATTTGGTTGTACCCAACACATTTTGGATACCAAAAAAGCTTTACTCAAGTACATGGACATTCAAATAAGTGGACCATTGATAGTGGATGTTTAAGGCATATCATCGATGGTCTAAGTAACTTCTTTACTTTAAGCTATAAATACGAAGGAATTGTGTCCTTTGGAAATAATAGTAAATTGAAGGTCATTATTGAGTTGAATACTAGCTTTTCCATCTATAATGCATAATATTCTTATTGTTAAAAAATGAAATTCAATTTGTTTAGTATTAGCCAATTTTGTGGCATTGGATATATAATAGAATTTTATTCAATAAAATGTTTAATTAAACATGTTAATCTTGATACAATTATCTTAGTACGCAAAAGAAATGAAAATGTATATGTCATTGACCTTATATCACTAATTCCTTGATTAATGTCTATGTAAAGAAGAAGTATGGAAATGGCATAGGAGATTGGCACACACAAATATAGAATTGATCAACAACATAGCTAAAGGGAGCTTGATGAAAGGAGTACCTGAAATGTCATTCAAGAAGGATAAAGTTTATGACGTAAGCAAAAGCGAAAAATAAAAAAAGATCTACTCAAAAGTCATAAACATTGTAAATACATCAAAGCCTTTAGAATAATTAAATCTTGATTTACTTAATAGCCATGGCATTTTATCTTTCAATAAAAGTAAATACTCACTTGTCATTATTGATGAGAATTTGAGTGCCTTAATTTTAATTTTTGTAAAATCAATGGCTATGCTAATGATTTCTCATCCCCTAGACACCATAAATAAATAGTATTTTGGAGAGAAAAATATGAACATTACAAGAAACCACTAGAACTATATTCAATGAATACTCTACTCAATCAATTTTGGACCGAAGCCATAAATCATTTTGGTCAAACACTCTTATAACCCCCTTACAAGGCTATATTTTACTAAGAAATTTATTAAGCATTTTAAAGTTTTTAGGTGTAAGGTACACATATTAAACACCAAAGACTGCAAAAAAATTTCACATAAAGAGGATAAAGGGATTTGGGTCAAATACTCTTGATCTAGTAGAGTTTTATAGGGTCTATAATAAAAATAGAATAAAAGATTTCTAGAAATTGAGGAAATTGCTAATGTAGTATTAATTTGATAAAACCAATGAAACATACTCTAATTCATCTCACATTAATGAAGACATCAATGAGGAAGTAAACAAAAAGAACGAAGAAGAAATAATAGAAAATGTTGAAACTAAAGAAAACATGGTACATGAACAACAAGAACAATCACAAACATATAAAACTAATATTAATCCTTTTGGGAAGACCTAACTCAAGGAGTTAAAAGAAGATCTTATTTTCAAAACTTTAGAAAATATTTTTGCTTTAATATCATATATTGAATCAAAGAATGTAAATAAAGCATTAAATGATCTGTATTGGATCAAAAATAGTTGGCCCAATTTGAAAGAAATCAAATATTAGAATTAATTCCAAGACCTCAATGTAGCTCAATTATAGATACTAAATGCGTCTTTAAAAATAAAGTAAATCAAAAAAGTAATATGATTAGAAATGAAGTATGATTAGTAGCAAAAGGATTTAACCAAATAGAGGGAGCAGCTCAATTAGAATTTCATACGAATGTTTTTAGCATTTTTTGCATACAAATAAAGTCTTTTAAATGCTTTTATTAAAGAATAAATATATATGAGTACTCTCATTTGAACACCTAAAATTTTCAAATCATGTATACAAGCTTAAAAAAGACCCTACATGGATTAAAACATGCACATCATGCTAAATTAATGAATCGACTGATACCATATTTGTTGACCCCGCTTAGTGAGATAAGGCTTGGTTGTTGTTATTGTTGACTGATACAATGTTTAGTCGGCTAATAGTAATAGAATAGTTAGATGGTTATTAAGTCAATTAATAGGATCTTGAGTAATGAAGCAATTGACACGTTGCAATGGAATAATTAGCTACTACAACAACAATGACGATTATCAACTGAGATGACAAAAACTAGTCGACTAGAAGCACAAAAGAGACAATTGAACTATAACAAAACATATATTTTAAAGGTTGAATGAAAATTTAGTTGAAGTCTGTATAGGGACTTAAAGGCTAAATTAATTTATTCAAAGTGTTGATACTCTGCTAAATTCCCTTTTATCCACCACTGAAAGGTTATTGGCCGTGGAGCAGAAGTCTTGGTCTGTCAAACTACATAAATCATTATATTTGAATTGTTTATTTACTTGCATTGTTATTTACCTTTCGACTTGCATTCTTTAAGTTTATTTTGTTTGTTTTGAATTTTTGTAGCTGCAATCTAATTATTGTAGAAGCTTTAAAAGAGGTTATTCAGCCCCTCCTTCTAACCTCTTTTAGACCCTATAATGACTTCATAGGTCCTCCGTTTCCGCCACTCACTTTTTTCATATCAACATCAATATCACCATTATGTTGGATAATATGTCAAAGAAATCTTAAACTCATACTTATAAGAGTTCCGTGTTATTGATCTCAATTATTCTCGCAAGCAATTGCTAAATATTTGATATTTTTGTTCTAATTCTACTTGATTTAAAACCTTTAATTTATATTTTTTTTTCTTCTACAACTCAACAAGTTATTTTGTTTAACCTCTAATTACATAAAGCATATTGACTACGATATGTGAATTACGCCCGTGATGAACCAATCATGGCTGGTCCCAAGCCCGGATAAAGGAGGAAGTTACGTTAGGTTGTCAACCAACGTAAAACTTTAGCAAAATTTAATGAATGGATCCATTAAATTATTGTCCTAATGCTAGGTTGTTCCCCGTAAGGAACACATTGTAGGGTCCAACTGTAACGTCTCGGTAAGGACCGCTACATCTCTGGAACTCGGGTGTAGTGCTAAATATACAAAAGTTCGCGTTGCAGGGTCCGACTGTAACGTATCGGCAACGACAGCTACATCTCAATGAGAACTTAGGTGTAACATTAAATAGGCAAGAGTTCTTACACCATATGTTAGATAAGAACAAATATAATAGGAAAACTAATAGTTTAAGATTTGGAATATGAAACATAGGAACCCTTACTGTAAATCAATGGAGGTAGTAGATACGATGATTATGAGAAAAAATAGTATTTTATGTGTACAAGAGACAAAATGGATAGGCGAGAAAGCAAAGATGATAGAAAACTCAGGTTTTAAGTTACGATACACCGGAAAGAGTAAAACAAGAAATGGAGTGGGTATTGTTTTAGATAGTTTGTTAAAGGATGAAGTTGGAGTAGTTAGAAAAGAAGATAAAATTATAGCTCTTAAGATAACAGTGGCAAAAGATATTATTAACATAATTAGCGTATATGCACTACAAATAGGATTAAATGAAGCTACTAAATCAAGATTTTGGGACGACTTAGATGAAGTATTATAAAACATTCTGCCAAATGAAATAATTTTAATAGGAGGTGATCTAAATGGGCATGTCAGAGTGAAAAATGAGGAATGTGAGAGGGTATATGAGGTTATGGGTTTAGAACGAGAAATAAAGAAGGGAAAATTATATTAGATTTTGCGATAGTATATGACCTTATATTAACTAATATATTTTTTAAGAAGAGAGAAGAATACTTTGTCACATTTTAAAAGTGGGAATAATAAATTGTAAATTGACTTTCTTATAGTTAGGAAGAAGAATAGAAAGATTTATAAAGCTTGCAAGGTTATCCAGGAAGAAAACTTAACTACCCAAAATAGGTTAAAGTGTTGGATATACGCATCAAGCATAATATCAATAGAAGGAAAATATATGGGACTCCTAGAATTAAGTGGTGGAAGTTAAAGGATGAAAAGGAAAATATATTTAAGGAGAAGGTAGGAGTACAAACATAAGCTGAAATATACGAAGATTCTAATATGACATGGGATAAAATGGTATTAAAGTTAAAAATAGTAGCTAATAGTGTACTCGGTGAGTCAAAAAAACATGCACCATTAAGTAAGGAATCTTGGTAGTGAAATGAGAAAGTACAAGAGAAAGTGAAGGAAAAACGACTAGCTCATAAGAAATTATATATTTGTAAGAACGACGAAAACTTAAAAAAATATACAATAGTCAAGAAAGAGGCTAAGAAAGTAGTGAATGAAGTAAAGAATGAAACTTTTTAAATATTATATCAAAAATTGAATACAAAAGAAGGGGAAAGAGACATTTATAGAATAGCTAAAGTGAGAGAAAGGAAGACAAGAGATATTATCCAAATAAAATGTATTAAAGATGAATGTAATATGGTACTAGTAAATGATGGAGAAATAAAAGAACGGTGGAAGAGGTATTTTCATCTACTTTTTAATGAAGGTTTAGGTGATCAACCTAACTTAGGTAATTTCAGTGGGTCAAATGAGTATAGAAACTTAAAATTTTATCGTAAAATTCAAACATCAAAAGTAGAACAAGCGGGATGCACAATGGAAAAGTTGTTGAGCCACATGATATTCCGATAGAGGTATGGAAGTGCATAGGGAAGCAAGGTATTGAATGGCTTACAAAATTATTTAACATGATATTGAAAACAAAAAAAATATCTGATCAATGGAGGGTAAGTACTCTAGTTCCCTTATATAAAGAACAAGGAAGACGTATAAAATTGTGTAAATTATAAGGGTATTAAACTAATGAGTCATACCATGAAACTTTGGAAAAAAGTAATAGGAAAAAGATTAAGGAAGGAAACCACAGTGACCGAAAAACAATTGGGTTCATGCCTGTAAAGTCGACAATAGAAGTATACATCTTTTTAGACAACTAATTGAAATATATCGGAAGTAAAAAACAAGGACCTACACATAGTATTCTTTGACTTAGAAAAAGCTTATGACAGAGTCCCAAGAGAAATTATATGGAGAATTCTAGAAAAGAGAGGTGTTATCGTAACATATATTGAACTAATTAATGATATGTACGAGAATGTAACGACCAGAGTAAAACTTTAGGCAAAGTAACTGAAGCATTTTCAATAAAGATAAGTTACATCAAGGATCAGCTCTAAGTCCCTATTTTTAAAACTAATTATGGGTGAACTCACTGCACGCAAAGGCACAATACTATGGTGCATGTTGTTGCAGATGATATTGTTTTGGTAGATGAAACAAGTAAAGGAGTAAATGCTAAACTAGAATCTTGACGGGAGACACTAGAAGAGAAAGGTTTTAGGCTTTGTAGAATAAAGAAAGAATATATGGAATTTAAGTTTAGCAATATTAGACGTAAAGAGACAATTGTTAAGATAGGAGATGACGAGTTGCCCAAAACTGAGAGTTTTAAATATTTAGAATTATTTTTGCAAAATGATGGAGGAATTGAGAGAGATGTCTTACATAGAATACAAGCAGGATGATTAAAATGGAGAAAAGCGTCGGGTGTTTAATGTGATAGTAAAGTACCTCTAAAACATAAAGGAAAATTTTACAAAACCACAGTTAGACCTGCTATATTATATGGAGTTGAATGTTGGACTATAGCTTGAGCATATGAGCAGAAGATGAGAGTTGCATAGATGAGGATGTTAAGGTGGATGTGTGGACATACGAGGATGGACAAAATAAGAAATGAGAGCATTAGAGAGAAAGTTAGAGATGCATCTATTGAGGGAAAACTCTGAA
>JBBPFQ010000057.1:5048995-5068658 GCA_037974815.1 Kaempferia elegans
GAATGGGATTGAAAGCCCTAATCTAAAGCTATTTAATGATGGAACCCAACCTCTTTCTATTACATCCTAGATTGAGAGGTTTAAAGGGTAAAAATAAGTTATTACATGATTGTGAGCATCTGGTTCATGTACACCATTCCAAGTCCAAGGTGCATACTTTGTTCCTCTTAAGTGAGTAGGTTAAACATAGGTTCTTAATGGAATTATCTCAAAAGTATTTTATTAGGTTAATTAATAAGACTTGAGATAATATCCACCTATATAATCATAAGAAGTGGTGCCGCTTCTAACAAACTTTTGGGGCAAAGCATTGTAAATGATTATGAAACTAGGATGAGCATATGGCCAGTAAACGTGCTTAAAAGTGTGTGAAAAAGAGAATGTGTTTGATGATTCATATGTGTGATAAGTTTAAGGCACAGTTGAATATTGGTTTAAACAATGAGACACCAATCATTTGCCATGGACTTGTTATTAAATAACTGATGCTGGAGCATCCAGCAACACCACCAATTTATATCCTCTGATGCAACTATATTCCCCTTCAAGCTATGATGAGCAGAAAATGAGACTTCCAACCTCCCTTTTGGATTTTGAAGAAGGACGATCGAGACTATCAACATGGAAAATGATTAGCTTGTAGCCTCCTAATATGGTTGCACTCTATTCGGAGTCTGAACGAGATAGAATCAGCTAACTAGGTTTGTCAAAATCCTAGATTTGGTCTTTTAACTTTTTCTTTTATTTATTTTAAAATTTTAGAATTAGTCAGTGATCCAATTTATGATGAAGATGAGACTGAGTCAACTAGCAAGCCAGTATATGATGAGGTACTTTATGGAGATGATCGTGAGACTTTGATCATGTTTTAAGATCCAGTTTGTGTCATATCGAAAGACAATGTGAAGAAAATGGGACTATATATGGATGTTGAAGACGTTATTTTGAACACAAGGACGAGTTCTTTTCAACCCAGGGCATCTGATGCAGGAGCATTCAACAACACACCAATTTATATTCTCTGATACAACAATATTCCCCTTCGAGCTATGACGAGAAGAAAACGAGACATCCAACCTTCCTTTTGGATCTTGAAGAAGGACAATCGAGACTATCGACATGGAAGATGAATATCTTGTGGCCTTCTGACATGGTTGCACTCTATTCGGAGTCCAGATGAGATGGAATCGGCTAACTGGGTCGTCAAAACCCTAGATTTGGTCTTTTAACTTTTTCTTTTATTTATCTAAAATTAGTTTAGATTTTATCTCCTTTTTTATAACGAGTTTTTTTTTTACTTTTTCTTTTTTTCTGTTGTGATTTTTTTTAATTTCTTAGGTTATTTAAACAAAGGTTAGGACACTTGTAAAAAGAAGAAAATTTTGGTTTGATAATATTTTCGACAATGCTGTTATTTTTCCTATTTCCTGGTATTCCTCTTCGAATCAATAGGTTTTAAAAGGTTATTTCCGGTATTCTTGTGGGAATAAACAGATTCAATAGCCCGCATGATAGTCGCTATCCCGCCCAGCATCACAATCTATAAGTTAATGTAGAAATACTAAGAATTTCCATTTGGTAACTTACTATTTGCAAAAAGATGCAAAGAACAATTAAAGTTATACAAAAAGATATACTCAATTGAGCTCAAACCTTAGTTGTTTATTGTTTTAAGGTGGTCAGAGTTTATGTCCATACTAAAATGATATGGTTTGGATATCCTTTTGTGCTGTGCCGATACGGTTCATTATTTTATTTATATATAGTAATTATTAGATAAATATGTCTATTGTGTATAATTTAAAATGAGTTGTATATTGATTTTATATAAGTTCTCCATTATTGAACAACTTAATATTATTAGGAAAAATAATTAAATATAATTTTTTTTTAAAATTGATCTATCAATAATTCAAACCAAAATTAATACATCATAATATATTACCTTACTAACACCGAAAGGACTAGCATAAATCAAATGGAAATATTAGTTTTTGTAATATTCTGCTTAAGTCAATTTTATAGTTCTCAAACACCTCAATTAAATAATCATAATTATATAAATTAATACAAAGTTGCTATTTTATGTATAATAATTATATTATTTATTCATTTATTTAAATAATATATATTTAAAATAGCAAAAAATATTATAATATCAATTAAACATTAAAACAGAAAAAAAAATATTAGAATATAAATTTCATTTATTAGATTTTAAAGATTTTTAAAGATTTTTAAATAAAATTTAAAACTAAAAACAATTTCAAAATATCAATTAATAAAATTTATTATTATTATTTTTAATTTTAAATATAATTTTATATATTTTATTATGATAATTTAATTAGGGTTTATGAAAGCCTTTTCGAAATATCACACTTAAGTTGGGAATTATTTGAATTAATTAAATCATAATATTAATTTTGAACAGGAGTATTGCGTAGCGGACAGTTCTGCGTGCCTCCGGTGGCCCCGGAAGCGTCTCGTGACGCTTCCGACGCCTCCCGTGACGCGTCCTGGACACCTTATGCGTGCGTGACGCATGATGATGCACGACACGGAACGATATTTTAATCATTGATCTTGACTAGGTAATCTGCTTGATTTTCACTAGGAGTTTGAATGTTCTGCTGAACTTATTGTTCTATGGGTTAAACCAAGTCTGTTAGATATTGCTTGACTTGCTGGACAGAACTAGAAGCAATGTTGTAAAATAACCAAACACCTAACTTATAGAAAAGTTTTTCCATCTTAGTTATAGTGTAACTGTGTAAGCTCATGCTAATAGGAAAATTGATGGTGGTTCTTGTTTTACATACACCAAGATTCCAAATCTGAGTTGTCACAAAATTTAATGAAAATATGGCCTTATTCAGTCTGAATTCAGTTTTTTTTTTTTTGAAGATCCATTATCTAATGTATCTTCATCAATTATGTAAGCTTTATATGTTGATCAATCAAACTATAGATTGCTTTTGTGGTCTTATGTACCTTTTAGCCACCACATGTTATGGGAAGTCCGATTATATTTTGTAAGTGTGCATACAATTTTAAATGTATACTTGTTTCTTTACTTTTTGTTTGTGACAAGAAGCCCAGGACCTTTATAATTTGTTGTCATATTGCCTTTGAATCGAAAGCATCTACTTTATTGGTGCATTTCACTATTCTAAATTGATGCTGCCTGAAGGTACCTTTGATCAATTCTAAGATATACTTATGCCATCGTCTTTGTATGACTATCTTTGACAAATTCATTTGGCTCTTTGAATAGGAAGCAACACTCCTTTCTCTGCCGTTTAAATGAGTCATGTTATCATTTATCATTCCTAATCTAAATTGATGCATTCCTACATTTATCATTAGATCAATACTGACATGTAGTAATATTCTAAATGGTTTCCTATGATTATGCTGATTTATCTTCATGTGAGCTTCATTTTAAATCACTTATTTAATTTGCAGAGTGTGGCATGATACTGCAATCCCATTTAAAGATGTGCTTGAGGAATTTGAATTATGGATGCAGAGTCATCAATTATGGGAAAAGGAGCGACGAGGCTTACTTAATCGAGCTGCATTTGTAACTTGGTTAGTCCTCGTTCAGTATCTTTCATCTTATGGTCATGTGCGTGTGAATCCGTAGATGCTCATTTATATTTCAGCTTGGATTGCCGTTGAGTTATGTAGGAATATAAGAGGCTTACAATGTCCTTGTGATTTTGCCTTCCTTTATATGAGTTTCACGTTTAAGCAGCTTCCTTTTATTAAAGAAATAATCTGATGATATGCTTTTCTCTGCCTTGTGATAATAGTGGAAATTGGGACTTGAAAACAAAGATTCCTGAGCAGTGCAAGGTTTTGAAGATAATGACACCTTCATACTTTATGGAATGGATCAATTTGAAGGACGTTTACCTAAACTTTTATAAGAGAAGGGTAAAAGTAAATTTCTTTTGCGTTGTAGTCTTGCGGTTTAGTCTGTCTCCAAAATATTCAGTTAGGTACTTAAATTACACATGGGTGTTCTTAGAAATTCATTATTATCAATTTAATCTCCTATCTCATTCCAGGCAACTGGTATGATGACAATGCTAAGACAACTGGAGATTCCATCATTGGGCAGCCATCACCTTGGAATTGATGATGCTAAGAATATAGCGAGAGTTCTTCAACGTATGCTCGTTGATGGAGCCATTCTGCAAATCACTGCAAAGAGGAGTTTGTCGTCTCCTGGTAATGTAAAGTTTCTTTTCAAGGACCGAGTCAGATGATCATCTGAACTCTGGAGTAAAGAACTATTGCAGGCGCGAGAACAAGTAACTGCTCCTATGAGCAAGTTTCTTTTGGGGCATTAGAGAAAAGTTGTCAACAAATTCAGAAAGTGCAGAATGCATTATTGCAACGTGTTTTAGAAAAGTTGAGGCTTTTAGATTTTGTTGACCTCTGTATGCATGTAACTAATCAAATTATTTTTGTTTAGTTAATCCATTTGTTTTTTTAATTAGTGCAAGAGCTATAACTTCCACAATGAATAAGTTCTGATTTTTTGATACAGCAGCAATTGGTGACAATCATCCAAACGAAATTTATAATTAAGGTATGTTGGACTTCTGGAACGTTCATTATTAATACTTTCTGATTTATCCTGGTAAGTAAAAAATTTCCGTGAAATCAGATCGGTTATCCTAGATTAGGATGTTGGATTTCTGGACTGCCCACTATGAGTATTTTCTGATTTAACTGGATGGTTGATGGAAAATTTTTATAGTACTGGAACGATTATTCTAGGCTTGATTGTTATACAACATAATTAATTATTTTTTAATTGATGATAATCATCACCTTGCCTGATAAATCTTACCTGAGGGCCTTTCTAGGACTGCTCCATGCGAACAGAAAAGGAAAATAAATCATGGAGAGCCTTTCTAGATTGTTCCATGCGATTAGAAAGGAAAATAAATCATTCTATGGAGAATTTCACCCAGCACATTGATTTTTTAATATAGATCCATATGTATTTGTACCAAGTTTGTACTAAACGTCCACTTTGTTGGTTGAATTCATTTGGTAGAGCAAGTCAAATTAGTGGAAGTTATCTTTTCATTTAAAATTATTAGAACTAGGAATACTTCTACCACTGAAAATATGAATATTGATCTCAACAAATAACATGCTAACAATGCTGGAATAAAGTAGTCCAATCTCTGAATGGTGAAACAACAGAGTTTAAACAACCAGCATACATAATCCATATTTGATCAGCTACTGCATTGTCATTTGAGGTTTAAAGCATCTCCAATAGAAAGTATTACCAATGCCTCATCAGTATAGGCCAAAATGTGAAGGCAAATTCACAGAACTATTTGATACTAGATCCAAAGATAAATAGGGAAATATTAACATAGCCCACAATTTGGTGACATCTCTGCGCCAAATGTCAGTTCCGTAGCATCAATTCTTGCATTCTTGTGGGCAGTATCAAACAGTATCCAGTCCAAGCATCAGATCATCACAAGCGCCCAGCTCCAGGTGATCAATCGCCCTATCTAGAACACTTGAAAAGTTACTAATTGTAAAACTTAGGTACAGACAGCAAATGTGAATATAGTGAAATGGAACTCACCATTTGTACTTGGCATAGTTGATGAGGGTCTCCCAGTTTCAGGCCTGTTCATTCTCGTTGGCAGCGGGATGGAAAATCCAAAAAGCCTACAGTTTGTCACAGCACTAGTAAGATCGCCGTGACCATTCTCTGGAATCGGCTTTGCCACTTGAGTATTTTCATACAATTCTGATCTACGAATCCCTGTGGAGGGGCCATATATTATATCGCATGGTACCAAAGGCATTTGTTTTTCCATGTCAGGCGGAAGAGCAGAATTGCCACCATAACCATTAGGATGCTTATCCATACCATGCACTACATGAGAGCATGGAAGTTGTGCACTTGTTTGTTGAAACATCAGAACAGAGGATAGAGATGACACTTGAGCTGAAGACACAGATGGTTTCGCAATCGCAGTAAATTCATGGAAAGGTTTATTAGACCAATCATTTCCCACCCCAAGCAAATGACTAAAGACACTTGGACCACTTTTGGACCAAGTATCGGTTGGATAACCCTGAAGAGTGGGCTTCCACAGACCTATTTCTTGACCTTGCAAGACCTTGTGGAGACATACAGATTCCCCAAAGCCCTGGTAGGGAAAGCCAGAATTACCAATTGGAATTCCGACATTGTTTGTCATATCAGTTGTTCCATTAATATCCTCATAAAGAGTTCTCAAACCAACTATTTCTTGACCTTGCAAGACCTTGAGAAACCTTGCAGATTTCCCTGAGTTGGAACATCTAATTCCATCTGCAATAGAGACTACAACATTTAGCCTGGTGATCATAAATGAAAGAATTCTAAATCAGAGATTGATTCCACTTGACAATTACAAACTTACTCGGAATCAGTGGTTCCAGATGGTCTGGAGCATGATATATTTTTGGCTTCTTTGGACCAGTTGTTGGCAGAACAGTGGAGAGTAAAACTGAACCTGTTGGCTCAACATCCCAAGGAGATACCCTGTTATCTCCATTCTTAGCTAACTCATCATCCCATCTCACCTGAAAGATTTAACCGTAGTGGAGAAAAAAAAGAGAAATGATATTGTAATGATGCTCATGGAATGCAATTCATGTTCGCAATGTGCTCGAGAATCTCATTGTTGCAAAGCTACTCATGGTGAAACTAGAAAGAATGTCGCAATATTGCATAGATGAACAGTGTATCTCAAAAACTAAAGGCTATATACAATGGGAAGTTTGAGATTATAAAGAAAAATCATAAAGAACACTTGACACATTTTCCAACAGAAATAAGTATCACTTACTAATATAGACCTATATTTACACTATACAATAAAATAAGGCAGCAACAGTATTCCACAGGTTATAAAGATATATATTGTTCTGAAAGTAAAATGGCACACTGCCGGTCAATCATTTGACACTAATCCATTGGGCGTTATTCCACATGAATGTTATTTTCATTGAACTCTATGCAGTCATACCTATGCCATTTAGATCTCTTAATTATAGTTAAAAAAATGTATGTCTCCCTCTACCATTCATACCTTGAACTTATTATTTGACATGGTGAGATTGCACCTAATTGCAGAGTACTAATATTTTTTTAACCTTGCTCTCCTATTCACTTCACTAATCCATTTTCATACTTGCTGCACTGCTTTCTTGTATGACTTATTTCTTTACCACACAACATCAGAGAAACTTACTTTGACCGACAGAACTAGAGCAGAGAAGCCTGTCTCTATCTCACCATCCAGTTTTCACCGCTATTTGTATATATTGGTTTGGAAAGCTATGAGAAACCCCCCACTAGAATGCATAAATGTGCATGCTGCCATTACCAGTAGGAAATTACTCAATCCTAAAGAAAGGTCCAAGCCTCTTTTTTAATATATACTTAAGAATTTTGCCTTTGAAAAATGAACATCTAGTAAAAGTTGTCACAGCATCTACAACAGGGGATATGTTGAGAGAATATTTCTCCAAATATCCCCCTCTCAAATATGGATATTTGGAAGGTTAGTCTCTTTGGTGGTATGCAACTGGGCCCACCAAAAGGTGGACAACGGTAACTTTTTAATTTTGTTTTGTTTTGTTTTTGTAAAATTCAAGAGTGGGATATTTAATGGGTGGGATCCATAGATATTTGATTGGTGAAATATTTAATTGTATGTGGGAGTGGGGACCATAAATATTTGAGAAAAATATCCTCGCCTACCGTGGATCCTCTTGTATAATTGATTAAACTTGCCACCTAAACAAGGATGGCAGCAGATTGGGAACTCGTGATTTTGCCTACTATTAGAACCTGACTTCATTTAATTAAAAGGGTAACTAATCGATAACTGCCTGAACCCACTCCACATAGACAGGTACTTATCTAGTACTCGATAGTCATAAAATGGATTAAATAGGAATTAGTTACACAGAAAATGATTATCAGAATAAAAGATACAGTACCTAAAATATATTATCTTTTGCTACACGTAAAATTAAATGTATGAAGGAAAAAATTGGAAAATACAACTAAAACATTAACAAAATCTCAATTAATATCTATGTAAATATAATAATCAACTAGATTAACAATCAGTACAAAGTAAATATCAATAATACAAAAGAACGTTCAAAAATTTATATTTATACATTATATGCTTCAGGCACTCGATGCTTGACCAGCATAAACATGAGCGTGCATAGTAATACCTAAGTTTTTAACTTAACTGAAGAACTGTGAAGGAGACACATGGTACATACAGTATATCAAGGCAGGACACAGATATTTGGAGATCTTACAAGGTTGCATTGATGGAGTTTGCATGAAGAGGTATCATAGATTTGTTGCTTAATGTCTGGTGGATCAACAACTCAAATCAAAACATTGTATGTGACGGGTTGCTTGAGAAAATATGGGTTCGTGAGTGGAAATGGGAGCCAGATACTCTCACCTTTTTGCTTAACCGTACTTGAATTTGAGGACCATACTTTTCTTAAAGGGGCAGAATGTAACGTCTAAATATAGTGTGTGCTAATTGTAATCTATATGTTATCAATTTAAGACTCAATTCTGAGTTTGCAATCAAGTTCCTCATGAGGGATGGGCTGGATGGAATTTAGGCTTGAACCAGGTTTGAATTGAAGCCAAACTAATCCACATTTACAGAACCACTGAGCCAGGAGCATTGAAACAATTGTGATGCTCATTAGGATATTTAAATTTTGAGTTAGTAAATAATCGAGTTATTCGTTCATTGTAACATTAACGATGATAGTGTATTTCATGGGTTGCCTTTAATGCAATTAGTTGCACTGTAGGACGCTCTAAAACTACATTTCAGTCCACAAGGTATTCATGTGAGCATCACCTACTAAAGGTTTGACATGGAAGGCAAAAAAGGATACGAAAAGAAAAGGAAATAAATACCTCAGAAAACTTCGAGGGGGTCACCGAATGGTGAATATACCTTTGGCTTCAGCCTAAGAATTGTTATCCTTCCATGCTGCTCTTCATGAGTTGAATAATCTAATATGGCATTCTTTCACCTTCAAGGGTAAAGGTATTCATATGGCTAGTTTTGCATGATGAGATCAACAATAAAGATGTGTTGTGTAGGAAGCATGTGTACATTCCAGATGATCTTTTTGCTTTATGTCCTTAAGGCTCCAATCATTACATCAAAACTTCCTAGCATCTAATTTTCACTTATGGCTCAGCTAAGATTCAATGGCAACTTTGCCTCAAAGTGATCC
Source organism: Kaempferia elegans (assembly GCA_037974815.1). Classification (NCBI taxonomy): domain Eukaryota; kingdom Viridiplantae; phylum Streptophyta; class Magnoliopsida; order Zingiberales; family Zingiberaceae; genus Kaempferia; species Kaempferia elegans. The sequence goes on from JBBPFQ010000057.1 coordinate 5,058,332, forward strand.
ATTTCCGCAGTCATCTGATTCATGTTATGAGAAATAGGTAGACTCTTAACTATTCCAGCTCTTATGTGCTCAACTGCTTCACTCATGCTTGGCTTTTCACTATTTTGTTGGTTCATGGCAAATACATATTTGAGGACTCTAATTCTTCATCACTTATGATTGTTAAGTGGCTATCTCACTTGAGGCTTTGGTTTGTAAGGCTGTGGCATTCCAATCAGTTTGCATACCATAACGTGCAACTGCACTTGCAAGCAGGGATCCTACATCATATTGGCAGCTGATTTAGACAAAATAGGTACTCTGCTAGTTGCAGTTATTATTTATTTTGTGTTTTGATACTCTATGTCTGCTCTACTGGACACTTCTGCTTAGGTAAAATTATACCGATATCTGCTGTTTCCAACATGAATAAAGGACAATGTTTGGTCTTCTCACCTATCATTTTCAAAAAGAAAAGAAAAAAAAAGTTATTAAATGACCTTTCTTAAATCTGGATTCATCATACCTTGCTAATAGCTGAGTTGTATTCAGGATGAAGTCTTGAACTATTTTTCATCAAATTAATTCTTGAGTAGAAATACCTCTTGTTATTGATCCCAGCCTCTAAATTGTGCATTAGTTTAGAAAGGACACTCTAGAACCTGGACTGGACTCAAATTGAGAACTAGTAATGAAGAGAATCTTAACCATTGACAAAAGGACGCGATCGATAATATGAGTACGTTATTAAAACCATGTTGTCATCTATTTTTAACTGGACAATTTTACTTTTTTTAGGTAGTGTATCATTGCAACTATAAATCCAATTGATAGTTAAAACAAGGCATGCTTCTCACTCCTGATCCAAGAAAAAATGTTATCATATTCAATGGGACATGTTTTGCAAAGTGAATGGAGACGAAAACAGCCTATATATTTGTATCCATAATTGTGCATATCATTGTTGGTCAAGGTAAGGAAGAAATACAATTACTAAGGCATACCAACAGGCATTTCCATTTTGAATCTGGCCATCTAAGAGGATCAAGCTCACCCACTGAAGTTATCAAACCAGTATACCTGTTCAGAATCCAAAATGGTCATCTTTAAAATCTAACAGTAGCTAAAATTCACCCACAGATAAGTCAATCCCAACCTTCTGTCTGCTGCCTCTTCACTATCAATTTGCATTCTGAACCTTGTTCCAATAGAAAATGAATGATTGAAGCTATTTGCAAATTTCCGGTAAGGAATGACATAATCTGATTGAGTAGCCCTACAAAATTCCCCAATTTGTCAGTACAGCCAGTGTCAATTGGAGAGACATAAGTATGACGCCTGTTTAACTCATTAATACATCCTAGTCAAGGTAATGAAAGAAAATCAACAGACAGAAATAATACCAAAATAGACCAGAAGTAGAAGCACAATTGCCCAAACAACAAACACTTTCATAGTTTCATGTTAAAATTCTCAGACAAGCAATGACAAACAGATTAGTTGAAAAATAAACATTATTTTTACTGTTTGGTTCCAATAACTATCCAAAGTTCCAAATCTAAATATATCAAACTGATTAACAACAATCTCTAGCTTTAACAGTCCAACAACTAACAGATTAACACATCACAAATTTTCTGTAGAAATCTTGAGCACCTAGTTGTGAAACTTATCTGTCCTTTTGGTATATACAAGTAAGCTTTGGAGTTCCTTCCAGGAGCACTTACCAATGCTTGCTTATTATAGTAGGAACTAGAAACTTTCATTATATCAAGACATCATGGACATGATGGATTTTGGAAGACAACAATAGGATATAAACATGCAAACTTTAATCACTTAGATGAGAATAAACTTGCTCTTCATTTTTCATTGTTACTGCTTCGGAAGTGCTACAGATTGCAGCTCAATATCAGTCATTCAGTTAATGATAAATGTGAAATTGATACTTATTTCTTGTCCCTGGAAGGATTCTTTCTATATAGATCTTAGAAATTGACCCGTGTTTATCAATTCTAGTGTCGTATGAAGTCTCAACTGACTGATTACCAGGCAGCCTATACAGGCAGTCTATCGAGATTTTATATGTTATCATAGATGTGGACATTCAAATAACTGAAATTGTAGTTCATCAAACTAGTTTGGGTTGAACCAAATCAAATAAAATCTCTAACTATTACACGCCATGGTCCCTTCTCACATAATAAAGGATTTTATTTCTACTGGGAGCATTGATCATTGCAATTGTGAAATACTTCTATAAGGTTTGTTCTTTTGGTGTGATAAGTTGTAAGTGTTCATTCAAACATTTGTTTTGCATGCATTGAATTATATGCACAATGCGTATATGATATGTTTTAGATTGTTGATTAATATAGATCATTCTGTATTAATATGCACTATAGAATAAGTTGAGCACATACAGCCTCCGGATGCATTTTAAAAAACTTGACTAATGTTTGTCAAAGAGAAGAGAATATAAAATCTTAGTTGAGAATACAAAGAGAGAGAATTGAGTTGTCTCTTGCTTGCCTATGTTATTCTAGTACATGACCTTTTCAAGTTCATATAACTCTACTTGACCATTTCTCTAATTTGCACAACCTCACTAAAGAAATGTGACAGTCTATTACAAAGTTCATTTCTCATGATCACATGGACAACTTCCTAATATTATAACTGTAACACACCCCTTTCAAATCAATATAACCCCAATGACAATCTTCCTGAGAAAAGGAGAATAAACTATTACAGACTTCAACACTCACACTTGCATAAACTAATAAAAATGCAGCAGTTAAAGGACAGATTTCCCATCCAAGCCATTCATATGATTCATTCCACCTAATCCAAATTGGGAAGATGAGGCATATGAAATCACTCTCGCTTAAACAAGATGCTTGCACTCAAGCACTGTATTGGGGCAGTGTATGAACATGAGCATGGTCCATCATTTAATAACCCTTGTCAATCAGAATAGTTGAAACGGACTATGATGACATGCAAAATGGAAGTGTGATAAAGTATATCTTCCTTTTTCCAGAACATGTGAGGTTTGTTGGCTTTGCAAGATCCACCGCAGAGGAGGTCATAGGTTCTAGTGGATCATATATCTATTTAACTAAACAGGTATGAATTCGAGTAGTATAGTAAATCACAAGTACTTGATCCACTATCATCCCAATTACAATGCAGTTCATGCCTAAGTCAATCATGGTATAGGCTGAGCCTAGCAAACGAGCCAACATGTTTGTCGTCGTTGGTCAGCATCATTATAGTGTGACACATTTAATGTTTGGTCATGAACAACCAAGGCTAGATATCTTCCTGGATGATAAAGTTTCCGATTCCTCTAATTCGTTGCCTCTTCCCTCCTCCACGTTCTCCTTTTTGTCAATTCTAACCCATGCCACCATGGCTCATGCATTCGCATGCGACCATAACATCAACAAAGTATTGTTCAAGCGAGGGCTAATTTCTCAATTTGGAACCTTAGCTTGGTCTTAATGAGGGTGGATAGAAGGATCCAAACCCTCAACTCATGCAGTTGTTGAATTATTATTATTTTTCAGTAGATGTATCTCTCTAATTCACTTTTTTTAGAAACCTCCCTCAGGAGAACTAATCACTTATGTTTTTGTTTTCTTCTTCTACACTTTAATCTGTTGATTCCTTAAGAGATAATGCATTCTTCTAACACATGCCCCATACAAAACCTCATTGACTTTAGATGTGAGCTTTCGTGAATATTGAGTCTATATTATTGCCCAATGAACCACTGTTTTTATTGCCCTACAAAATACAATATATTGGTGACTACCAGAGAGCAATCTTCCTCATTTAGCTTGCAGGGTCTCCACAATGACTGTTCATTTCGTGTCATTGCACCAATAATATAACCTACAAAAATGTCTCCAATAAGATTGACATCTATTCTGCATTATCTCAAGTAACATGCCTCCAGAAGTGTCTTTCTCTTCGTGTGGATCGGATCATATCCTCTTATCACCAAACCTTGATTCTAAACAAGCGGTCATGAAACGCACCTTGTAAATCTAGGTCTTTACCCTTCACAACCTTTCCTTAAAATGTAATCACAATCCATAACAAGATGCCTTCTTCTACCACCTGAGTAAAGGTATTAGACATCATTGTTTTCTTCTAAAGCAAATTATAGTGACTTGGAATGATGTCTAAACTAAATTGGGAAAAAATGAAGATATTTTGCTTTTCACGAATAGATGGCAATATGCATGACTTTGTGAGAAAAAACTAATTAAATCAAGCAATTTAAATAAATAAACAAAAATCAATTTTTTGGAAGAGAAATTGTGGTTATAACCAGATGATACGAGATTCATTGGTATTGAAGTTGACAAGGTTTTGATCTGGACCAATGGATGAAGACAATCTACTTTTTTTTTTTTTAAAATCTAGAAGAGACAACCATTTTCTTGCAAACAAAAATGTGAAAGCGCATGTAAATCTTTTTAGGAATTCTATCAGCTCTTGATTGTTGCAAGTTCATTTTGAAAATCATTGGTCCTTAACAATGTCTTAAAGCTATAAAGGAAGATGTATATATGTATGACTATATATATACATGTATGACGCAAGGGCCTACAGCATATGACACCCCCCTATGCATGGTTGGCTCATGTAGTCAATGTCACTATGTATGCGACATATGATAGGAAGACGGATTAGGTTGAAGCAAATCAAATAAACACCTTAGCTTTTAACTTGCCCTAATTTCTTCTCAAATAATTTTTTCCCTTGTGATTGTGAATACTAATATGAAATAAATTTATGGTATGGTAACTTGTGAATGTTAACATTGGAGATTTAGGGAAAAGATATTGTATTTACATTTTTATATATAAGAGGTATATATATAGATTCATTATAAAATCCTAAATCTGATCCTAAGAACGTGGGACTAAACTTACTAGACCAATACACCTATTAATCTAACTCCTATTTCGCTTTCCCCTCAAGTTCAAGCAGATCAACTATACAGCGAGGGAAAAACCATAGACAAAATCTGCTACCAATTATGAACACAAGATCAACTACATGGTGACAGATTGGTTGGACAAATATTTAGTGAATAGCAGAGGACATAATACCTTTTTGAGAGAAGGAGATAGATAATTTAAGTTGTATTTTGCCTGCATGAATTCTTGTGTTTTCTACATATATGCATGGTACATGACTCCAATACTCCCCACTACTTTAAACTCATTACCAGCAATGACCATTTCTCCAACTTGAACAACCTTCGATAAAATTCTTTCAATAGCTTCCACTTATATGGACAACCTCCTAAATAAAATGCACAACCATTAAACTAATAGATCATAATTCTATATGTATATATATATGATTCTTACTCCAAACATGAAAGGATGAACAATGCCGCCACTTCTGAATTAGATGCTTAAAATTTAAATTAATTTCTTGATTTGTTTCTAGAAGAGGAAAATCAAAGATGTTTTTTATAATCATTTGGACGTTGCTGATTGTAAGAATCTAAATACATTCTAACTTGCAACAAAAATAACTTTAAAATGGCATACTTATTTGTGTGAATTCTTTTAGATCTAGCCCCATGCACATCTAAGTAGTTATACCTACACCACGTACAGTTTCACTACTTTCAGATTCTTGTAATTATGGTAGCAAAGAAGGCTATAAAAAAATCACAAAGAATCACATACCTTGGGTCATAGTTAATGCAGAATACTTTTCTGGCAGAAACAGCATTGGCTACATCCCTAAGTGTGCCAAATTTCTCTTGTCTGTTAATAGCACAGGAATGAATGCTTCTCTTAAGTTGATTCTCTCGCCTTAGTCCCAACCTCAACACCCCATCGTTACCCCTAATTTGCAGGGAAAAATCTGACTTAAATAGAGTAACTGTTTAAAGCAGCTAACTAATCCAGTAAGAAAGGATATATACATACAGAAGAAAGAGCACAGCATCACGAGAGACAAGCTTTTTCTTGTTAATAAATGCACTCCATCCTGTTGTTAGCAGATGTCTACGGGGTTGCCCTATACAAGAATGAAAATAGTTAACCATTTAAAAGCATTCCTCGGTGATTAAAATTCTCACCTTTAGAAAACTAATAAGACAATCACCTTGTTGCAAGTGCAACTGAAACTACAGTAGCAAAACAAGTAGTACCATGTAATTTAAAAAAAAAAAATGAGATATTCTGGCAGCAACTTGAAAGCCTGAATAACAACTACTTTTTGGTGTTCTAGTATATGCTGAAAATGTCTCGTACATGTCAAGTTGCCCATATTTGGCATCGATGCTATTAACCAATACTAATTGACTAATCTGCATCCCTCAAAATACCTCTGTAGATATGACGGAATCTCCACTCAGTGCCATGTAAGTCCTTAGCTACAATCTCCTGTGACGGCCTCTGCTGCCTATAATCCTGCGGCAAAAAAGGAAAAAAAATGAGAGGGGAAGAGGCAATCCAATTAAAGGTTCAATGTGTTCCATACAAGATCTACATGTTAGCTTCTCATTAAAAAAACTAGTTTTCTATGAAGAATCACACAATCTTACCAAGGGAGGGAAACAGTCTTCAGCAGCGCGGCGAGGTACAGAGAAACCACCATGGCTACTAGTGTCAGAAGCAGTCAGGGTCTTGCAGAACATCTGTGTAGTAAGCGACTGGCTGAAACCATCACTCTCGTCTACTTGCCCATTTTCTCCAGCCTCGTCGTCTCGAAGCTGTTGCTCCAATTTCTGAGACAGAAATGGCAATGCAATCTAAGTGAATAAGTCAGTAAACTGTTCCCAGACGATATTTTCGCAGCGGAAACCACCAGTGATTCGAGTTCACAAAAAAGAAAAGATTTGTAAGCTCAAACTTGCAACGACCAGGGCATTTCACCCCAAACAAGGGTAAAATTTTTCATCCGGAAATACAGTCTTCTGCATCAACGATAGCTGCAGATGGGGTTCCTTTTCGCAGCAAAAGGATCATAACCTAACCTTGTCCTCGGCAGCCAGGGAGAGCTCAGCATAGACCTCGTCAGTATCCAACTCCGCCTGCCAAGTTAAGAAATCAAAGCCATTTTCTTCCAGATTCACCAGGACTAGAAAAATGGAAACCAAGGAAAAAACAACAGGGCACAAGCGCCGACTTTGAGAGTGACATCCACCACCCGACAGAGAAGATGAGGAGGCAGATCGATTCCTTCAGCCTCGCCCACGCCTCCGAGTCTGACAAGGTGACCTTGCGGGAAGTACACGACGAGGCTCCCCTTCCTGGGCAGCCAAACCCGCGGCCCCGCGCAGGCGTGCCACAGCTCCAGGCAGACGTAGCTCGCGGCGGCCGGCGTCACCTCATCAATCTCTTCCTCCTCTTCCTCCCCCTCCTCCTCCTCCTCCTCTTCCTCTCCTTCGTCGATGGTGTTCAGATCGATCCCCATCCTATGGCTCCCGGGCGCGCAGCAGCAGCAGCAGCAGCAGGAGGCGAGAATTGGGGGACGGGAAGAAAAGCGGAAAGGAAGGAAGTAAGATAGAAGGAGATAGAGGGGGCTAGAGCGGAGGCAGCAGGAAAGCAGCAGCGATCACGGAGGGTTTCGCCATTGTTCAGTCGTCGTCTTGTTCTTGGTTCGTCGTGGCTTTCCTTCTCGCTCGCTCGCTGCTTCTGGGAATGGAATTAATAATACATATTTTTACAAACAAAGGCCTTGTCCTGCTCCTGCTGCTACAAACACACACACCTGCTCCGTCCGTACATTTCCCCATTCATCTCTCTCTCCTGTCTCTCTTGTATGTATTGATTTATTTGTTTATTATTACTAGTAGTATTTTAAACATTTTATTATGATTATTTATTTATTTATTGTTATTATATATTTTAAGATTTAAGGGTTTTATGATTGATTTTTGTTTTTCTCTTTTAAAAGTATTTTAAAAAAAATAAATCTTTGTGGTGATCCTTAGTTTCCAAGTCATAAGTTCTAACTCGTTGGAATAGATAGGGGTGAGTAAAAATTTAAAAAAAATTGAATTAACTGAATTGAATCAAATTAATTTTGCAGTTCGGTTAATTTAGTTTTTAATTTTTTTAAAATTTGATTTGATTTTTGGTTATTTTGGTTTAGTTTTAAGTTTGTAATTTGGTTAAATTAAATAAATCGAATAAGAATATTAATTTAATTTTTTTATTTAAAAATATAATTAATTAAATATTATTTTTTAATTAAAACCGAATAAAATTTTAGTTAATTCAGTTTTCAACCAAACTAATCGATATTTTATCGGTATGGTCGGTTTGATTTTGTTAGAGAAATTTGATCGGTTCAGTTGGTATGAAAAAAATTTGATTTATTTGATTTTCGATCTATTCGATTTGATCAATTCGATTTGATCAGTTCAATTTTAACTGAATGTTCAGTCTACCTGTATGCACTTATGTTGATTTTTAAATGTTAAAAATATCATTTAAAAATTTTAATTAGAATTATTAGATGCATTTAAATCGACAGATTCAAAAATCATGATTATATGATCGCGTTTCTATTATTTGAGACTTAATGTCGATTCAAACATCATCATTATGTTATTTGAGACTTAATGAGTAAGGTTGGTGTGACAAAGCAGTTCAGATTGTTAGAGGGGAAGGATGAATAGGAATCTTTAAATTAAAAGAATTTTTTTCTCATGCTAATGTTTTAGTAAGGACACATTAAAAACAAAAAATAATGATAAAAGAAAGAGAACATGAAGTATACTTAATTACAACTCTCAGGTTGTTAGTCCAAGAACTATAAAATCTTCCCTATCTTTTCCTTCTATGAAAATTAATCTTGAGGCGGAGAAACCTCTTACAGCAATATAGTACAAGCGTAGATTGTAAAGACACTAGAGAACATAAATATAAGTTTTCGGATTGTGTGTTATTTTTAACTTCGAACTTCAACCCTAGATTTATAACTTTCATTTTCGATCTAATCGTTTGCTAATGTTGCACTGTCCAATTGCTCGGAAGTGCACTGGGAGTCTGTATTCATCAAACTCAATCCACTATGGTAGCATTTCACTAATGACTCTGGAGTACATGTCATTCTCCGGCTAACGTGGGCGTCATCCTTATCCGTTTGAGCAATGACTACTGACATTACGAGAGTATCAAGGCGCCTAGACTTCGAGCTCTTGGAAGTGATCTAGGAGCTTGTAATTGTCAACTTCTACAATTGACCATTTGTTGTCTTCCAATTGCTTATATGTCTACTCGATCACCCAGATAGACTTCGTCTTGATTGCCACCTTGCGCAGTCATTAGCGGAGGCAAGGGGGAGCGAGAGGGTGCGAAAGCACCCACTTGCTTCTGGGAAAAAAATATGAAGTATAATTGTGACTAACAAAATTAAAGGGTATAATTGTGATTTCTTAAACTTATTGGACCTTTTCTCAAAAGTGTCATTATAAAATCTTTCCATTCCTCGTTGCTCAATCCGTTTTCCAGCAAACAAACCTTTTTCAGCAGCCCCGAACCTTTTTCTTCTAAACCCTTTCCTCTTCAAACCAAGAACTCATCGTTTCTCTCTCTCCTCAACCCATTGCCCTCATCTTTGTTGCCTTTTCACTTCGTTGACGCCTTACACCACTACAACACTACTGTTGACGTGTTCCGGTGACGCTGGCGCACCAGCACCACTGTGCTCCGCCGCTGATCCTCCACAACAAGCAAAATCCCTTCAATTTTAGGAGAATCTTGTTCCTCACTTCATCTTATTCCTAATTTCATGATTTATACTTGGTAGTACTACAATTGTTATGTTGATTGAATAAATCAATAATTTTGATGAATTGATATAAGTTATGGAGAAATTTTTAAAATGAAGTGTTTAGTCTTCTAAAAGTCCTATGGAAGAAAATAGTAAGAAAAACATTCTCGTATTGAATTCAACCCGGATGATGTTGTTAGTGGCCAAGGGCTACACAAATCAATTAATGAATTTGATATTTCTATTAGAGATCATATTAGAAGAGAATATTTGATTAGAGGACCTTGTCAACCATTTGATCATAGTTATCCCCAAAGATAATTTGGTAAAGAGCATAGAAGTTTCCAAGTTGCTTGGTTTAAAAAATTTTCATGGTTAGAGTACAACATATCAGAGGATGCAGTTTTTTGTTTTTAGTGTTATCTCTTTAAAATTTCATAGAGGATGTCGAGTTGGAGATGAGACATTTACTAATTCAAGGATGAATAATTAGAGAAAAGCAATGGAAGTATTTAATACGCATGTTCGTGGTGTAGCTAATTCTCACAATGTGCAAGAACACAATTTGAGGCTTTTCAAATAC